>QOVD01000277.1:0-49445 GCA_003521225.1 Tuber microsphaerosporum | reverse complement strand
ACCCTGGAGTCTGAATTTTGTATGTGCGCTTAGATACGCACGGATGGTTTGTCATCCAAAATTCCAACTCCAGGATCCCCCTGTTTCCGAATACTTCTTGCCTGGGACGTGTAACCAAGAGATTAATATGGTGGGTTAGTACTTGAGTACTTGCACCAGTACTATAATAGAATAGCATCCTATCGTACGAGAGGAGCAGGAGGGGTGCTTAATATGGAGGGATGATGGGAAAAGAAGAGTTGTGCCTAAGATCGATAGTGCTAGAGGAGAATGTGTAGGGACTAAATCACCGAGGCTCCATGTGAGGAATAGATAAAGCTGCTTCTCCTCTTCCATATGAAATAAAACATAAATTAGCACTTCGCTTCGCTTCATAACTCCCATCGACTCCACAACTCACCCCACCTCCTCACATCGTCGACATGGAGCTAGCCGTCAGGTCCCTCCTCCTCCTAGCCACTGTCTTCTACCTCTTGCTAAAGTTAGCAACCTATCTCCTGATAACCCATCAAAACCGCATATTCGCCAAATCCCACAACTGTCTTCCACCCAGCCGCCTCCCCTCCTCCTTCCTAGGCCTGTCAAACTGGGTGCGTTTAATGCGCGCTGCCAAGCGTGGTGACGTCCTCGACCACATCGCAAGCCACTATCCAATCTACGGCAATACATGGAAAGGCCGCATCCTATTCGGCACAACCATAGGTACCATCGAGCCAGAGAATATAAAAGCCATACTCGCCACAAGTTTCAAGGACTTTGGTCTAGGCTCTCAACGCCACGACAATTTTTATCCACTGCTCGGGGACGGGATATTCACGCTTGACGGCGCCGGATGGGAGCATTCTAGGGCGAATTTAAGGCCTCAGTTTTCGAGGGAGCAAGTCAGTGATGTTGAAGCGTTGGAGCTGCACGTCCAGCGGTTGATAAACCGGTTACCAGAGGGGGATGGTGAAGTTGCGGACTTGCAGCCGTTGTTTTATTGCCTGACGTTGGACTCTGCGACCGAGTTTTTGCTCGGGGAGAGTGTGGATTCCTTGCTTTCTCCCGAGCTGAACCCCACCGGAGCCGCCAGTGGAGGAAAGGAGATGTCGTTTGCCCAGGCGTTTAATGTTTCCCAGGCATATTTAGTTCAGCGCGCGAGGCTGCAGGGGCTGTACTGGATAATAAACCCGAAAAAGTTTAGAGATGCAAATACGATTGTGCATAAGCTTATAGATAGATACGTTGATATGGCGTTGCATCCCGAGAAGCGTGCGAAGAAGGCTCCTGAGGGGAAGTATGTTTTTCTGAACGCTATTGCTGCAGAAACCAAGGATCCGAAGTACCTCCGTGATCAGACTTTGAATATCCTTCTCGCTGGACGGTAATCACTCCCCCTCCCCTCCCCCTCCGCGCAGCCAACTAACGAGAGTTAACAGAGATACAACTGCCGGCCTTCTCGGGTTCACGTTCTGGCTCCTGGCCCGCCATCTCCACGTCTATCAAAAGCTCCGCGAGGAAATCCTCTCGGCATTCGGCACCGGTCTCAATGATGAGGGAAAGCGCCCTTCCTTCTCCGCCCTAAAAAACGTTACATATCTCCGCTACGTACTCAACGAAACCCTCCGCCTATACCCCTCCGTCCCACTGAATGGGCGCACCGCCGTGCGCAACACAGTCCTCCCGCGTGGCGGCGGGGAGGACGGGCTATCACCTGTGTTCGTACCCAAAGGACAGAGGGTGAACTATACTTGTTATGGACTGCATAGGAGAAAGGACCTGTACGGAGAAGATGCCGACGCTTTCCGGCCGGAGAGGTGGGAAGAGGGAGTTGGGCGAGGATGGGAATTTTTGCCATTTAATGGGGGGCCGAGGATTTGTCTCGGGCGTATGTTCCCCCACCCTTTGGTGATAGTGGTGGCAGTAGGACGGTTGTTAACTCCCAGTGTGAATAGAGCAATACGCCCTGACCGAAGCCTCCTACACAGTTACCAGGATCTTGCAAAAATATGCGAGAATTGAAGTTGCTGATACGTACACGGGCCCGATGATGGATCTGACGTTGACAATGGCGCCTAAGAAGGTGCTTTTGAAACTCTGGAAGACGTGACTCACCATTCATCTCACACATTCCTTCCTGTTTCCCCTCATCTCAGTCTTCTTATTTATTTTATTCCCCCTCCCCTTTTTTTTCCTTTCTGTGTAGGTATTGGATCTGGCGGTTTTATGGGCTTTTTTCTCTCTTTCTATGGTTGGACTTGGTTGGAAGGATTTAGAGGATTGTAACATGCCTTGGTTCTGATTATGATTGCCTTTCTTTTCGCTCACCGCGTGATGTCGTCTGGATGTTGAGCGCGAATAGGAAGTTGAATCGCGAAAATGGATGGTTGTTGGATTAACCCATGATTAGTCGGGGCGGGATTGACCGGGGCCGCTTTCTGGTGTGTGCTCTGAGACAGTGCCGCTAGTGGAACCAGCGTTGATGCCGTGCGAGACATCACTCGGCACTTTCCATATCAGACGTGATTGCTAGACATAGAGCGGAATCGCTTATATTCGTATCCCACAGAATCTATCGTTTACAGAGACCGTGCCATACCATACAGTATATGTAGAAAAAGAAGGAAAAAACATTCACACCCACACAGGCATAAGCGTTATTATACGAAAACAGCAAATATATAATACAGAAGCTATCAACAGTGCCACCCTCCCGGAACGCCATATCAGAGCCACTATTCAGAGGCTAAAACTCTTCATCCTCTACCTTAAAAAGTCCATTTTTCCTCTTCTCAGCCTCCCACCTTTCGAACCACACGTTCATCTTATCTCTGCTCGCCGCACTGCCAATACTGCACCCCCTTGTCAGTAACTTAAAGAGGAGGCGTGGAAGAGCAGGAGAAATACTTGACAGTAGGAATGATTTTCCCAATATTCAGCGCGCAGCAGAACATGGTCAGCTCCCGGAAGCTGCTATGCTCGCTATATGGCACCGAATAACATTTTGACTCTCTAGTACTCCCGCGCTGAGGGTACATCTCCGAGAGCTTGTACTCCCCTTTCCAACTGGCAGAGTGGAGAACATTGTTTACAGAAGGGGAGTCTGTAAGGCGGTTCGATGGCGGCTGGGCTCATCTTCGTTAGCTATTATATTAGTATATCGTGAGTTGCAGGATAACTTACTCTATAGCTCCAGCCGGAGGGGCGGAGGCCAATTATGCGAGTAAAATGCTGGTTGAACTTGTTGAGGTAGTCTTGCAAAGTCTGTGCATCCATTATTAGCGGTCGGGACATCCCCTAGAAGAGAACGAACCTCAGGGTTAATTTTCATCAGTGGCGTCATATGGACTTGGGCTTCGTTCGGATCACTGGTTAATCTCGAATCAAGCTCTTTGTCTTCAAGACACTGGCAAATCCTGATCTTATCCGGCGGTGCAAAGATTTTAGAGCCAAGGGCTTTCGCAACTCCTGTTCATTTTGGGGAATAATTAATGCCACAATATCCAATACAATTTCTTGTCTGGAATGGATGACTTGCCTAGACAGACTTTCTCTTTTCCAATGCTATAGGTCCCCACAACAACGAGGAGCTTCCCTTTGCCCTTCCCGCTGACTTCGCCACCTCGCACAAACCCTTTCATCCCGTTCTTCAGGGTTGCTTCCCTCGCAAATGCCCCCCTTTGGCCATCAATTGATTCACTATTAAGTCCCTCGCAAAGTCCCTCGCAAGCTTTGATAACACTCTTTTGATTAGGGAATGCATACTTCGGATTGAGGTATGTGGTGTCCAGGTATACCGAATCCAATTTTTGCCCATTAGCACCATCTTTTCCCGGTCTCAACAGAGGGTGATTCAGATGCTTTGCCGAAGCCCTGAAATCACCACAATGGAGAATTCTTTGCTTGCCCAGCCTTCCGACCCAGTCCTGCTCGAATAAGAATAACATACTTCCCGGGCAATGGTTCGCATCCAACCCTCTCACACGAATCCCATCAACCACATCCGTCCACTCTTCAAACGGGAATTCCCGCACGTACTGAGGATCGACTCTTAATTTCATACGCACAAGGTTGGCTGTAGGACGGGAACACCATATAGGACCGTGGTCCCATTTAGAGGTCAGGCCGATGTAATGGTCACTATGGAAGTGGCTAAGAAAGTATACTTGGCATCCAGGGACACTACCATAATTGAACGCGTCCACAGTTATTGACCCTCCAAATAAGATCTTATAAAATGGGCATGTTTTTTGTGCGCCCCGTTTCCCACGCGGCTGCATCTCAGACTTCACAGCAGATGCCCATGCGTGTGACTCGATGCTTCGAGACATTATTTTTGAGAATGCTGAGGGTGTCTCTGGAATTTTCGATATATGTGGAGGACCTTTGGAGAAGAACGGAGATACTGCTGGGGCTTGTACGTTGGGCTTGGAAACTGGAAGGGGCACTGGCCTACCATCTATACAGCCATTGACATGGACATTTGCGTCTTGCTCTGATAAATTTGTAATCTCAACAGCACATAGTGGGCAATGCATTATTGCCTCACCCCGTGACATATCCCGGTTTCTATCCCCATCTGACTCCATGATTATTCGGATTTCCTCGGGAGAAAGGCCATCTAGGTCCTGAAAGCCCTGCTCTATTGTCCTAGAGACTGGGTCGAAAGGATGTCTGTCCTCGTTTTCTTCAAAGCCCACCTCTTCAAAATCCCTGATATTCTGGAAGTCGTCAATCAATATACTATAGCCTTTTTGTGATTTGTTCGGCGGGAGCCCATCGATCTCAGTTGACGCCTCCCCAATATTTTGACTCTCTTTGTCCTCCGGCGCATGAAAAACCTCGTTTTTAGCTTTCTCCAACATTAATTCCCAAGCTAAATCATTAGGGCCCTCAGCAAAAGACCCATCATCTAGCACATCTAAGCAATCAACACCTGCCCAAGGCCGTTTTCTGAGCCCACGAAAGGGACTTGGTGTAGACCCCTTTCTACTAAACAGCATTGAGCGACCGTAGTCTAGTTTCAAACTCTCGGGATCAAAGGTCATGCCCGCAGGGGTATTAGGCACTGGTGGTGGCGTCTCGGGTAGGGCAGCATGGACCGGAGTCTGGTCTCGCAATGACGGTGGAGGTGGTGTGCATTCCGTAGTGCCGGTCCCTTTCTTCAAAACCACGCCTTCTCCAAGTTCGATCGTGCTGTCTGGACTCGATTCTTGCTCTCCCAAAGCAACCTGAACCTCCAACCCTATGCAGAAATCCTTCTCAACTGCTGAGAGCTCGTCGATAAAGTCCGGCCTACCTGCGATTTTGGGTTCCTGAGACCAACTATCGCCCTCGCCCTCGTCTTCTGGGTCAGAGATATCTAAGTTGTACCCCCCATGTTTAATGAATAAATCGTCGTCTTTTGCTCCAACTTCCACCGGGTTCTTTCCATCTAATCCATTGCCACCACCGGCATCCCTTCTTTCTGCATCCACTAACACCGGTTTAAAGAAATTCAATATAGAGCCATTCTTCCCTATTTTCCCTTTGGCACCTTGGGACGAAAAAGGGCTTTGCAACTTCTTCGAGACGTTAAGTATTGACTCATGCGGCTTCAATAGCGTTTGTTTCGGTTTAGCCGAACCCGGTGTGTGAAAGGTCTTTTGTTTTTTCGCTGACGACGGGGAACTCTGGCTCCCCGAAACAGAAAACGGAGAAAGTGAGAACTGCCCGAGGCCCAAGTCAGTGGAACTGCCCATGGGAGGCTCTTGCATCATGAGTTGTGTGGTAGCGGTGGTCGTGGTGGTAACAGATGAACGATGCCGAGGTTTGTGGATGGATTTTTGGAGGGTTTCGCCTGTTGAAAAATCAATTATGCGGACGCGTTGCGGGGCAACGCGTTTGAATACCGGTAGGTAAAACCTTTTGATTCGAAATGATCGGATCATGAAGCAGATTGTTCTTTTTTAGGATATTCTAAAAGCTCTAGAAAATTCGTGATCTCTTTTCCAGACTCTTTGGGGACTTATGACTTTGTGGAAGTTAAAATGATTTGCTGGTTGTGATAAGGTTTTTCTTGGGTGTAAAAACTGTGCTATCCCGATCCGTGGAACTCGACTGCTGGCGCCCGGGGTGGTAAGGAGATTCGGGGTTGATTTCCAAGTGACTAAGTTATCTCATAGCACAGTATGATACTAATGAATTGAAACTTGTACAGTACGTGTACATATCCCATGTTAATAGCCCCGCCATCACAGCATGAATCCCTTACCACATCCAGTCATACCTGGCCTACCAGTATGACGCCGGCATTGCAGCCGACCGCAATGCACCCGAATCCTGGTAATTGAATATTATTACATTACATAACACTAGACGGCGCACCCCTTTATGATGCCAAATCCCGTATTTCACAATGACTACACTTGTATCTCAAGACTCAAAATACATTGGCATAGCAAATGGGGACTTTATTCATAGTTTAGTATATGAGAGTGCTCTTATTTCCCCTACCCCTCCCCCACCATCATTCAACTAATAAGATCATTGATAGCACTCGTACACCAGGATTCCCCCCGAGAGCAGCATAGCTAATTTCCCACTACCCGAGCAGAGATTTTTGAGCCTCAATTGCATAGTACCCTATAGTACCAGCCGAGCGCAGGATAGCTACAGCTAGGTTTATTCAACTCTAAGGTCTATATGAAGATAAAGCTCAGCGGGTAGAATGTACATGACAAGCGTCTCAGAAATGAATCCCTACATGTTGCCAGATGTCTGCTTTGTTCTCACCTATCATAGACAAACGTCTCACCCCAATCGCGAACACCAGGCTCATTATTGCGAGCCATTTCCCATCAACCTTCGCAGGCTCCTGGGTTTGATACAATACTTCAAACTAATTCTCGAAAAGCCCCTTAGAAATAATTGGGAATAAGGGATGAACCGTCTCAAAGTATACGTTAACAAGTGAGTTTGCCAAGTCTCTTGGTGGGAGAGCGTAAGCGTCAATTTGCTTGCCGGAGAAGGAGATATCAATGTCATCAAGGTGGTACGTCCATCCTAGGAATATTGTTTTGTTAGCTCTGAATTGGGGCAGTGTAGTGCCTGGGGCCAAAGGTTCTATCGGACCATACATACCGATTTCTTCGCTTTGTTCCCATGCTCCACCTTTCAACTTATCCGACTCACTTGCAAGAGCACTATCAAGACACCTTTTAATCTCCTCCTTCAAAAGATTAATCCACAAAACCACAGAGCTTTTGCCCATATACCCGATAGGTTTGTTGATAGAAAAGCGTATTGATATCCTCCGCAAGGTGATCCGGATTGTCATCTGAATCCCAATCGTCCGAGGGCTCCGACTCACTATATTGCGGGGGATCCGGGAGTAGATTCTCTTGGGTAGATGGCTCACGAGGGGACCTCCTAACTTTTGCAGAGGCTGCTCGCAGCTAGACCAAACATCACTATGAGACGCACGTACAATCTGAAAAGGGGAAGCTCACTGCCGTGAGGACATCTTGTGCAGTTACTTGTGCAGTACTATTTAGCCCCGGTAGAAGCTCTCTCAGAAACTTCTCGTAAGCCTCCGTTCTCGCTTCGAGCTCTTGTAACTGCCTAGAAAAGGTTATTCCAGTTCTTGTATCCAGATACAGGTAATATGCCAAAAGTGACACAAACCGAAAAAGGCATACTTCCTCGCCATCTCTCTTTTGCCTTCACCATAGCGGCAATTTACTTTGTAGTCGACACAGTGACTACACACTATCAAAATAAGGTTTGTTAACAACGGCTCATTATCGCGGTGACTTGTTATACCTTAGTCTTCCGTTGTCTACATGGCTCACAAGCATGAGACGCCCTCTTCATATTCTTTCGTTCCGCAGCTCTACTACTCAATGCTCTAGCTCTTAGAATAGGTACTTTTGCCCTCCCAGACGAGTGGATCACCTCCGTCACTACAGCACCCCCAACAGCTGTAGGGTAGCTTCCTCCAAGATCCATAGCACCAATTAGTTAAATAAGAATAAAAGAAAGGTCAAGTTTGAAAGGTTGTAGGAGAAAGTCAATAGAGGTGGAATAATAGTGGCAAACAAGAGAGGGCTTCAGCAGATTAAGCATTGGATCTCCGTTAAATGTTATGACGTAGATCTACAGCAGGCTTAGTCCGAGAGAGGGCAGCCTATAAGAGAGCGACCCAAAAAAAAGCGTCCCGAGAGCATTAAAAAAGCATTGTGATACGCTTTATAAGTCGGCATCTCACAGAGGTCCGCAAGTATTTTATCATTTTATCACCACGCCAGTCGGATCTGGAATGTGTGCTAATGTACGGTTCGGGGGGGTTCATCGTAGTACGTGGGGAGGCTTCTTGGCTCACGATGTGCTGCCGATCCGACAGAACCCATATACCAATGCCGCGAAGAGAAGAGTGGGCTTGCAAGTTGGAGTCCCAAAGCGCAGGATGGTGTTATGGTGCCGAGCACTTGAAATCAACGGCCAGGGTATCATAAATTTAATAGCTAAGATAAAATTCATTGAATTTACCATGGGCAATTCATTTTGCTTGCATAGTGCTGCGCATACAAGATAGCAGGGGCTTGGCTAAAGTACCATACCCTCGAAAAATACCATAAGTTACACGGGATTCAAAAACACAAAACTATACTTGCAGTAGAAGGGCGTGTCTTTTGAGCACTCTTATCAAGCCATACCTTCCTAAAGATCGTTATTAGGGGAATTCAGCTGATTCCGCAAGAGAGTCGCTAGGATAACAAAAGTGATATGGTACTTAGTTCGCTCCAGGTGGATTTAGCAACCATAGTCGGTTTGCGTCATTTGGGGGGAGTTGATAGTTTATCATGCACAACACTTCAAAATCATACTAATCTCAATTAGTCTCTTAACAAAACCTTTTCTCTTCTCTTGTTCCCTTCTAGCTTCACCAAAACCACATGCCTTATTGCCAAATCTACTTCAATAAATTGCCTAGGTTATGGCTTTATATTTCCACTTTAGATACCTATCATACCGCAGAATCATTCGTTACCTTCTGAGAGGTATTCAAAGAAACGGTATCTTCTAGGCGGGTAAGTACCCGCCTAGGAGAGAATGAAAGTCTTCGAGTATCCTCACTAAACTCTTTACAGAGTGCTCCTTGGCCCAGCGACCACTGCGCCGAACCAGCTAAATCTCCCTACCGTTATTGTGTTGGTTTTTGATTTCGAATGCCAAGCACCATAGCCTGAACGCTTTTCAACACTGGTAATCGTGCCTTTCTTGTTCTATCAAGCTCGACATTGTGCCTGCTATCTCCGAAGCAGTAAACCATCTCCTGAGGCGGTACAGTAGGACAATTAATTTTTCCCATCCTAGGCTCAGAAAATACGAATCTCCTGTTTAAGCCACGCTGAACTGGTGTGGTGAGATTCCCTATTGTGTAGCAAGCCTTAGATATTCATATTCAAGAAACATGTTAAGTTATGTGAGGAGGCATCTGACGCGGTAGATCAGGAATCTGAAATCTGAACCATTTTACCGGCCTCGAGTACCGGTGTCAGGCTCGAGTGCCTCCTTCCTCTCCTTCGCATCAGATCTATACAAGAATTTGGAAACTTGTGAGTAATTAACTAACAAATCCCAAGGCTGCCAGTCTCTACAGATTAACTTAAGGCTACCGGTAGGTGTAATATCCCAGCTGTTGGCTTTCTCACGTGTAACGTCTTTCCACTGAGGTAATCGAAATTTAAACACTTAGAAAGTCTTTTCCTGCAAGAACAGTCTGGATTCAGGTGTTTATTCTAAACTCCGGATTTTTCCTATATCCCTAGAAGAAGCCCTCCGATAGGTACCAGTGGGTGCCCTCACAGAGTTAGGTTAGCACGGTAAGAACATAACCCGTGGTAAGAGGGAGGTTTTGCTAAGTTAGTTATCTATTGAGCTTATGTTTTCACTATACCAACGACACCACCTTTTCCTCCTGCCATAAAGCGTGAAGTAGCTCAACTTTGCACAGCGTTATGAGCAGTCCATACCAGCCGCCCCAACTGGCGTTGTTTACATGAAAATAGGAGGTTTTATGCTTACTGTGCTTACCTTCACCTTCCCACATTCACATATTCATTGACACATTCATCCATCCATTCACACAAGTGAGGCCATAGTGGGCAATATCGCAGCAGAGAGTAATGAATGTTGAAGATGTTAGGCAGAGGGGCATAGTTATAGAATCGGATGCCTCTTTCGCCCTCCGGAGTGCCGTAGGGCAGTCACCTCAAATCTGAGGCTGGTGATGGCTTGGTTGCAGTTCAATTGTCTCATCCTCAGCAAAACCACAAGAAAAACCTTCAGTGCCACCTGCCCTACTTTGCTTAAAATTAGGCACAATCCAATAGTGCATTGACTTAGCAAAACCTCCCCAAGATCACAGAGGCCACTGTACTCGGGGGGGGAGCATTAAAAGTCGGAAAACTATTTCTGCTGATCCCACAATTCTCTATCATGAGGATAAACGTTAGTCTATGTTTTCCGTTTTTAATGACCCTTCGAGTACAGTAGAAGTACTCATACAAACCTTATATGGTACCGCCACTCTATCCATAAGCCAGCCATTTGAAGAATAAATTTACTTGGCTCGTTCAGCTCGATCAATCCTTATCACACCGCAGTTCCTCTTCTCCCCTATAGTTGACTCCTCAGGTTTCCCCTTTCCCCCTTTCGATTTTCTAGAGAGCGACGTCCTTCCACACCGGCTAGCTCGGCCCGCGTATGTCACCATATGCTTAGCAAAAAGCAAAGCCGTACCGTACCAACAAGTTTATCCGCCTAAACCACCCAAAGCCATCAGCAATCAGCAAACATCCAAAAATGCTGTAACCCACCCACTGGTTTCAGTGGGTTGATACTTTGACACGACTTAACAGCCGTTTACGCACGCTACCGTAAAATCCTTCTAGGTATAAAGGCTTTGTACTCAGGCCCTGCCCCGTCTTCAGCCTTCTGCCCTGTGACCTAACTGAACGACCAGCTGGTCAAGCATTCAGTTCCAAACCACGAAAAACCCACACTACCGGTAGCTCAGAACATAATCGGGACGCAGAGCCCAGAAGATCCAACATGGTTAAAATGTTGCAGCCGCTGGTATTGGACGTTATAGCAACCCCCTTGTGCGGGAATATTCCCAAAACAGCAGCTTCAACCTTAATCTGGATAAAACCCTAGACTAAAGTCATCCGCTCAGCTCAACAACAGATACTAACCCCCAGAGTTCAGGTGTAGTTCCGTGCGCCAGTACGATGAAAGGCCAAGAGCGATGACATTCACCATCAAGACAAATAAGACATTATGCCCGTAGGTAAGTTACATTCCTTCCTAGATATCTCTTCCCGGTTTTACATCTTGTGTTTCTTAGTAGCTTGGCGAGGGTGAACTCAGCAGCACCGTCGGCGTTAACCCAATACAGTTCGGTGTTTGCACGACCTATTAGACTGCTGTTCTATCAGATTCTGCCTTTAGCCTAACCCAACGCAGGTATCAATTTCGGCCCTACAGCCATCGTATTTAGCAGATAGACTAAGAAGTTTAACCTAAATATAAGTTACTACCATGTTTCCTTGATAAGCTCTCCCAGCAATAAACCCAACTGCAGCCAAACTCCCAAGTTTATTCAAGCAAACTTCGAACCGAATAGCGCCATTGGTCGCGGCGCCCGGACCGCAAGCCACGTCAGGCACTCCGACCCTCCGAAACACGGGCGGACTTCGCGCTACCCCGCAGAGCATCCCAGAGTACTCGAACATCGCCTGCGAATGAATAGATCATGGTATAAAAAATCAGACATGAGCGTACGCGTCCGAAGGACGGCTGCATCTGTCAGCAGAAATAAAACCTTCCAAACACGTCAACACTTGGCCGTTCAACTTCCCCGCACTCTCGGGTGCTCCTCACGGTTTTCACAGGCAGCGCCCCTGCTACTCAATTCCTCTTTTTCTTGGACCACTGGAGGCCGGGAATGCCATGCCGGTCGGCTAGACGCCTGCAACCGTTAATCGAGTGAGAAACTATGAGCACGAAGAGCTCCGCTGTGCAAGGTCAACCGTTGCCAGGCAGAAAAAGCCCTCATTATCACAAATTGCCACACCATTATCGTTTCCTTCTTCCCTTTGACCTTCACTCAATTACGATACCCCACCCGACGGCTATCGCGAATATTAAATAAAAGGTAAAAACATCGCGTATGGAAGGGTTAGGCTTAGTTTAATCTTGCTGAGATCGGACCCTGGGCGAGAACCTGTGTGATAAAACAGCAAACAGAAGCCACGAGCTAATGAACCGGGCTATGATGCGGTGTGCTGAAAATTTTTTCCTACTCGACCATGATGGACTTCTTCGATCTTTAGAGTTTATACAATTACGGCGATGGCGAGGGGTAAGGGGAACTCTTATTTAAATAAGAAATATGGTAAAAGTGAAAAAAAAAAAAAGGAGCGAAGGTTTCTGTCGTGCTTGAGCTGTGAGAGTACTAGCACAGTACTCGAGTACTCGAGGACTGCACATACCCGGTACCCCGGCAGATCAGCAGGGTGTGTGAGGGAAGGGAAGGGAGGGAAGAGAAGCGGAGCGGGGAGGATTAAATTTTTTTCTGTTCGATTAAGAGATGGAAGGTCGATAAGAAGGTACTTGAGGCTTCTGCGGGTATTTTCAATTCTGGCTCGGGGGAAACTCCTCTTGTCGAGGTCTACGAATAATAGCTGGGGGTTTGGGATGAGTTGTCTTTGGTGACTTAGTTTCGCGGACGATTCCGGCAGCAAGTGGGCGAGAGCATCAGCATCACAACTCTAAGCAGAGAAACACAAAGAGAAGCGAGGGAAGGTAAAGGAATTTAAAGATTACTGTATCGTGCTTTTTATTTTGTTTTCATTTTCATATTTTCATATTCATTTTCACTATTTTCACTATTTTCACTGCCCGACACTAGGAATGAGAATCTAGGGTATTTCTTAAAATGGTATCTTGAATCCCCCTTAGCACTGGTGGGACTGTGATGTATTGGGTGGCAAGATATAGTACCTGCGCCAAAAGTACAGTACCAGCCATGTTGTACTAAGGCGGCCGGATTGAAATGAGAAGGCTCTATTGTGGACTAGTGTATGGACAAGAAGCATGATGAGATTTTTCACCGAGTTTGACGAGTTTACACCGTATATGGTTAGTTGCCATTTGGCATGCACTAGTCACTTCAGTACTGTACCAACAAAATCATAGTCTATTCCAGTTGGGTACCAGAGCGACGAACGAAGCCGCGAGAACAGAAGGGAATAGCCCCACGTACCCCGTTCTCCCTATCAGACCGAGTTAACTTATGATAGCAAACCGCCCAATGGTCATCATCCGCCACGTCTCTGCAAGCGCCTCAAACGGGGGTGCATTCTGACGAGTCTCCCGTCAGATTTGCGGACTGTCTGCGGAGAAGGAAGAGGCGAGAGGGTTTAAAAAAGTAAGGGATGTCTAGCCATCCAGCCAGTTGTTGGAAGAGTAGTATTATCGTCCTCATAGTGGTGGTGTGCCGTGCCTGTTCTGTGTGGGTTAAGCAAACAAATCATCCTTTTTTCTCCCCTTTTCTCTCCCTTTTTTCCTTTCCTTCCTAATGTTACCATAATCGACCACTCGGATTCCCGGAATTAAGAGAAAAGGGTGAGGTTTATCAGAACGTGGTTCCAATTGTGTGTTGATTATCAAACGTCAAGTCACAGAGTGGGGTGGTGGTGTCCTCTGAGTGGATTTCCTATACAAAACATTCTATTCACCCACTGTTCTCCTCGAGAGAAATCAGATGAGATTTTGATTATTTTTTATTTTTTTCTCTGAAGTGTGTGTGCCGTTTCTGGAGCCAAAAGTCAATAGTTTTTCTTGACGATACTCACTGCAAACATGATTGATGAAGAGGAGCAGCGGTTAGAGGATATTGGGGAGGAGAAGCGAGAAGACCAACCGCCGATCGAAGAATCTCAGACGCAGGACAACGAGGATGGAACGAAGGCAGACAACGCAGCGACAGCAGAAGAGGAAGATGGAGGTGTTGCCGTGGACCAAGGTGAGAACAAGAACGAAGGGGAAAGTGGGGAGGGGGAGAGGAGCCAGGAGGGAAAAGAAGGGGACGATACCCCTTCCACTCCTTCAGAAAACATTGACAATACGGACATTACAGAAACAAGTGATCCTGAAGGTGAGATTCAATCCATTCTCTTCAATTCAATTCAGCTCAGTTCAATTCAATTCAATTCCCCCCTTTTTCACCCTTTCCCTGTGCTCGGGGAAGGAATTATAGTACCGTACAATAATCCCTTTTTTCTGTTCTAACCTACGAGAAAAATTTAATGCATTTTTCTATTCCAATCATTTACAAGCGCCGTAGCTCCTGATAAAAAAGGAGGGGCAGTTTATTTTACAAGGAACCCGTTCGTTCCACAAACACTATTTATTGCTAAAAATTAAGCGAGCGTCATAGGTGCGACCGAGTCCGCGACTCAGGAAGACCCGACTGCCGTTGTTGTTTCGACAGAAGAAGGCCACCAGAATCCAGACACAGGCTCAGCCCCAGGCGAAGCTGAAGGAGATAACCCGCCTTCTCCCCCTGCTTCCACCCCCACTCCACACGAAGGCGACGAACAAGATACTCCACCAGAAGACCAGCCTCCCGTAGATTCGGTTGAAGCGGCCCAGGAAGGCGAGCGAAAAGAAGAAGAAAAAGAATCACCTGACTCGAAGGCAAATCCAGAGGAAAATCCCGCATACACCGATCCCGATCCTGGCCTTGAGCCTGCGAACAGTGAAAAGGAAGACGATCCCTCAAATACATCTGAGCCGCCAGGCGATCCAGGCGAGGTTGCAGTCGAAGAAAGTCTTGCCGTCCCCGAGGAAAATACCGACTTAGCCCAGGTTGTAACGGAGTCTGAGCCCGAGTCGAAGGACGAGCAAGGAGAAGAAAAAGAGGTCGCAACAACAGAGGAAGAAAGCCAGGAATCACCAGAAGCGGTAGAAAAGCCAAGTGACCAGGGAGAGTCAACCGTCGATAACGATAACAATAATCCTCTTCCGGCAGAAACTTTAGTAGAGAACCCGGATTCCGAGGACCCCTCCCTACCAGCTGATCAGATTCCGGTGGGACAGGGTGCTGAGGAGGTTGTAGAAACATTCCCAACAGAGCCTAACCCAACGCCGCTTGAAACTCTTGAGTCAGCCCCCGCTTCTGATCTTATCGAGCCTCCCCCCTTTTTAGGCCCGATGTCTTCTCAACTTTCTACCATGCCGGGTACCCTCGTCGAGGATTCCTCGCAGTTTAACTTACCTTCCGGAGAAGACCCATTTATCGATCGCCCACACTCAACCCTCGACGGCCCATTAGACGACGAAACGGCCGCTGCCGCTGCTGCAGCTGCCATGGCCATTTCTGCAGCCGATGCGCCCGATGTTGGCGCTGATAAGCCTAAGCACCGCAAGTCGCACAGGCGAAGAGACAAGAGCGAGAAGCCAGAAAAGGAGCGAAAACACCGCGATAAAAGCGAAAGAGAACATCGCGACAAGAGCGAAAGAGAACATAGGATTAGGGAGCCTAAGGAGCCGAGGGAAAAGGGGGAAAAGGGGGAAAAAGAAAAGCGACATAAAAATCCTGAAGAGAAAGCAGGTAAAGAGACGAGGCGCGCTGCGAAGTTAGCGGCAAAATTCGGTGCTGTTCCACCAACCATCGCCGTCGTCGACGATGAAGCAGTCAACGGCCAGTACGATCTACCACCGTCTTCAGTGGAAGATAAGACAAAACGCCGGCGCCGGCGCTCTAAGGTTGGCATCAGCGCAGATGGTGAACCAGAGGTTACCTTGGCGGAGGAACAGCCGGAAAAGGAGGAGAGGCATCGGCGGAAATCCGGCTCTAAGAAATCAGGCGGGGAAACCGATGTTGAGGATGGGAAGAGGTCCAAGAAGAAAAATTCCCATGCTCACATGACTCCCGAGGAGCGGGAAGAGAGGAGGAAAAGGCACGAAGAGAAAGCATTGCGCAAGGGTAGAGAACTTGGTAATTTCCACACTTAAGTCATGATAAGACGATATAGTTGACTAACAAACGGCAGAGGAACGACTTAAGAAGGGCAGTAGCAAGGAGGGCAAAGAAAGTAAGGAAGATAGGGAGAGGCGAAAAGCTGAAAAAGCCGCCCGCAGGGCTGCAAAGGCCGAGGCCACAATCATCAATGGGGGAGGCACTGTGATTAACGGAGAAGGAACTATGATTAATGGCGAGGGCACTGTGATTAATGGCGAGGGCACCGTGATCGATGGAAGCGCCACCGTCATAAATGGCGACATCGAACCTCACGACGACCAAACCGTTCTTCCAGAGCCTGACGCAGAGCCCGGGCTAGAAGCAAGGACAGAGTTAGGTTTCGACCTCAACAACCCTTACCCCGCAGACCCCGAAGCCTCCCAACTTGAGCCCCCATCCGAGTTCCCCGCATCAGAATTCCCAGCATCAGAGTTCCCCGAATCTGAAGCGCCAGCGCTTTTCCTATCCCCCGAGGAAGCGAAAGCGGCAAAGGAAGCACGTCGCGCCGCCCGTCGCGCGCGCAAAGCTGAGCGGGAGGCACCGAAGGATTCTGGTCACTCCTTTTCTAGCGAGGGTAAGCGGGAGCATAGGCATCGCCATTATGATAAAAAGCAGAGAACACTGGAGGAGGAAGAGGCTCGTCGGGTGAGAAAGGAGGAGAAACGAAGAGCCCAGTCTATGGACACCCCGGCCGTGATGTTCTCTGAGAGGGAGGGGAAAGAAACTAAAGGCAAGAAGACGAAGCGCCGAGGGAGCGAGGCGGCGGAGAAGCGAGAAGGCGGAGAGAAACCGAAATTTAGCGTCCGGAAGACGCTTAGCCGCCTCTTGACTTTCTAGACTTGCCGGCCGGGGGGAAGAGAGGAAGAAAAGAAAAAAGCTGTGATGTCGAATGCGAGGAAAAATATGCCGGAGTGAGGAGTTTAATTTCTTTCTTTTTTAACATATTTTTCAAGTACCCGTTTTACTGATGCTGGGTGAGATAGTTAAGGAGTGGAAGGGGAGTAGGAGTTTCGTTTTGGTTGTAGTTTGTAGGCTGTCAAACCGGTTGGTGTTTTTGTATGATACCATTACTGACTCACGTCTTTGTTCCTTTGTTTTATGACTAACTTATGAATACTCTACTCTGCTTGCAATGGTTTCGTTGCGTTTCTTGTTATGTGATGGCTTTGGTGCTGGGATTAATCGGGGCTGTGTTTGGGAGATATCAATGAGATTCTTGAATGATGGTTCTGCTGGGCCTAGTGCTATATTTGTGAAGGCAGTACTTGTGCTGCCTGTGTGGGCTCTAGAAGTGTCTAAGGCTTCATATTCAGTTTTTTGCTTCTTGCCAGCTAGGTGGTGGAGTTGGAATAATATTAGTATGGCAATTCGAGTGGATGGCTTAAAGTTGTCGTCGGACTGGTCCAATGAGAGTCCATTTCACCCAGTAAGCCACATAATTTGCAGTCTAATCTAGCCTTCAGTTCAGCCCGAAGTACGGCTTGCGAGCCTCATTATCACTGATCGCTCCTCACCACCCCAACGCTAGTGCTCGAGTACTGTATTATACCACTAAAGAGCCTTTGCTCGAATCTGGTATAAAGTATCTGAAAATAAGACAGGTTTTTTGATTCGCTGGTCTGGTGGTTGTGTAACAATAGCCCTGATTGCCAGATACAAGTAACCTAACCCTACCAGGCTTCATACCAGGGCAGCAAGCCTCACCCACGCTCCTCCCGACAGAGTACTCCACAAACTCTATCAAAACCTTAAATAAAACCAAGGGAAATCCAAACACTCTCTTCCTTCTTTCTTACGCCCTCACCACCCTCCCAACTAGCTACGACTCTCCACACATCCACAATGGCTCCCACGACAAGTAAAAGTACACCGGACTCTCGGCCACCAGACCCGGGCAAGAATAAGAAGGAATCTGTTGTCCTTCAAAAAGCCGCCGCCTTCCGACCAGAGCTCACATCCCTTGAGGCAATTTGTATTGCTAGCGACCGTTCTGTATTCGCGGATTTCCTGCGCTTAATGCATCAGACGCAACCTCTCTGCTACCGTCTCATCGTCTGCAATGTTGACAAATATGAGGGCAATGAATTGTATAAGAAAGGTTACTTCACACTAGCTAGGGCTAAATATCTTGTAGCTGCAAAGAAAATTTTGGGCGAGGAATTTAGATTTCCGATTGCTCCCAGGCGCGTGAAAATTAACGAGTATATGCAGCTTGAATGGCGGGAAATGATGGATGTTGTTGCTTGCTTCAATAACATGGCGCAGTGCTTCATCAAGGAGGGGAATATCAGGGAGGTGAGTTTCTGTTGAAACAACGGGTGAGGTGGGGAAATTGGCTGATTAGAGGGTAGGCGTTGGAATGGTTGCAAGAGGTTGTGGCGGTTTACCTGAATCAATTGTTTGCCAGGGAGCCGGCGTTTGGTGAGTTCTCTGTATTTATCGTGCCCATATAGTAGATCTGGATGGGCTGACTAAAACGCAATTGGTACTAGCTTGGAGAAACTCAAACCTCCTAGTTGAGGAGTACTACCTCAACCAACAGAAATACCACCTTCGATTATCTCAGAGCTTCCTGGCATTGAAAAATACTTCCAGCGTTGTGCACCATTCCTGGGCCGTGATTAGTGTCTGCTCTTCCCTTCTAGAATCAAAAACGGCGCGAATGGTTAAACTGGGGGAGGAGGCAAACGCCTCGAAGCATTCCGAGTACCGACACCCGGACATTAAGTTTGAAGCGAGATTAGGGGTGGATTACCCCGAACTTCAGATCCGTGGCAAATGGGGTCGATGCCGATATGTGGCTACGGAGGACGCCCGCCCACCATCGCCAAGGGTGCCCATGGGATGCTGGATATGGAGGAGCAATTTATACGTTGCCGGTGGCCAGGGAGCAATTCATGAAAATTTCCGGGATCTATGGTGTCTACCTCTTGGTGGGGGGTCACAGGAGAAAACGTGGCGGCGATTACAAGACATCCCGCCAAGCTCCAAAGGCGGCCCGCGCAACAGTCATACCCCCGGCCTCCACATGAAGCCGTGGAAGGACACAGCTTACCTCTTCTACGGCAGCAAAAAAATTCTGGCTTTCGACCTCGTGCAAGAGAAGTGGTCATCCAAGATAACAAAGTTCAGCATCCCGGGAAAGAGCTGGCCATACTTCCAAGACATCCTCATCGACTACGGAATGGAAATCTACAAAGGGAAAATGTACATCTTTGGCGGCCAGGACGGACACAGGCAGCTTGGCTGCAATGTCTTCATGTGCCTAGACTTGGGGACCCTCTCTTGGGAGTGGCTTTCCGGAACCTCCCAGCCTATCCCAACCTACGATTCCCCTATGCTCCGCGTACACCCGTTAACCTGGATTCTCCCATCCGAGGATCGGCTCTTCGTAATGTACGGCAATGCTAATCGCATAGGCGAGAGAGTCTCTAACCCTACCAGTCCACACGGCTCCGAAATTGATTATACATACGATGATATATGGTCCTACCACATCCCCCGCAAAACCTGGACCCGCGAGAAGGCACGCGGGAACTACCCATCTCCCCGGACCGAGTTCTCGGCGATCTACAACGACAAGATGGACAGAGTGGTGGCCTTCGGTGGATACTGTGGGACTACAAGCACCTATTTACCTGAGAGGGATGCCAATTTAGGTTTCGCCTATTACGCCGATACCTACATCTGGCATCCGAAGACTGGAAAATGGGCGCAGGTGCTCACTCGTGGGTTTCCCACGTATCGCGCCCGGGGAAAGCTCCTCTTCGATGCTGGATCTGGGAAGACCTACTTGTTTGGCGGATACACGAATGCGGACTTCTCCCTTAGCAAGCGCGCATACTCCCGCCCGTTCAATGACCTTTGGGAGTTGAAGCTTGACGTCGAGGACGGAGAGCTAGTGGAAGAAGAGAGGACCGCGGTAATGGGGCCCTGGGGCACGTGTTTTCACTGCGGAAAGGTAGGTCTTTGGGGGATGTGTGGCGGGAGTTGTCGCGGGGTCGTGAGGTACTGCTCAGATGAGTGTAGGGGGAAGGCGTGGGGGGAGCATAAACTTAAGCACGGATGTGTCAATAACCTGAGCGAGCGATTGATGCGGGCGGCGAGAAAGTAGACAGATGAGATGGAACCATTTTACTTTTGTTGTAGGGCGGGTTTGATTAGATTCAAGGGGATGTACTATTTTATTCTGGTTCAATTCCTGTGTTTCTTATCTGTATTACTAGACAGGGCTTATAGCATGTATTCTATTATCACTCGGTTGGGTTATACTGGTCTTGGCTGTGCTCTAGTTCGTTTATTATACCGGGTGGATACTTTATCGAATAGGGTATAATATAAATAACATAGATAACTTTCTCTCAACCATCAGGAAATCACTAGGGTGCACTTCGTAGATTTATGCGACAGCAGATCTTTTAAGAGGTTACCTGTGGCCACGGGGTGAGGCTGTTGGTCACGTAGGAAGCGACGATTTGGAGTGTTCTGGGGGCCCGTTTTACTTAATTAGACAATCTGTCCTAGCCTATTCTATTTCTTATTTTTTTTCCTTTCCGCTTGGTCTCTCTAGCGTCTTTATTGTCTCTGCTTAGGGTTTTCTCATGTTGGTGTTCTCCAAAAATCTCGGATACCCTTCCTGGAGCGTCCAGGATGTGAATTATATCGCAATAGGCTTGGGTCGTAGGCTCACAGTTGGCTCCCTGATAGTAGGCGCTGTGGGAGGGATTGGTGGTATCATATCTGGATTGTTTGTTTTTTCGAGTGCGAGGAGTGGTGGAAACGCGTTGTGGAGAGTATCATACTTAGTCGACCCCACAGGGTTCCTCGTTATAATCCTCTCGGATACTTCTCGGTCTCTTCCTTGCCTTGCGCACATTAGTGAAAATTCTATTATGCACTCGCATGGCAGTCGGTTTCTCGGGGGTGGGGTATGGGGTCAAAGAGTAGTTAGTTTTAACCTAAGACCTGTATGCGTCATAAGGTATGATTCGGCACATCCCCTCTAGCACCAAACTACCCTGTGACGGTTGGGGCAACATATATAAATTACCTTATAATTCTTGATATATAGTTTTTTCAGAAGGGTATGATACGCACTTCGAGATACCGCACCGGACTGAAAACAGCCATACAAGCGAGTGATAGCACATGAGGCGAACTACCATTCCCCTGATATATCGGTTTATATTGGGGGGACAAATGAGCTACTGGAGCAGAATTACTCTACAAAATCTCTTGGTGTAGCTATTCACCTACAGTACCCCCTAGGTACGGCGTTTAGCTGGTAGGGAGCCGAGAGAGCCGGAATATACCCAAGCTCACAGTAACTGAGGAATTGGGGCGAGTGTCGCACCGAGGGAACACCGGCCTGGAATGCAATTAGGTACGCCATAAAGCTGCCTTTCGCACTATTAGCTACGGGAACCTAATTCTAAACCTTAGTGTTTCTCACCTCCGTCTGCTATCCCCACGAATCGTTCTCTTAGTGAATATTAGAAAATATAAGACCGGAGAGGTGTGCCTCCTAAGCACTTCTATCAAGCCACATCTTCTTAAAGATGTGGCTGCGGCTAGGGATTTTGAGAAATTATTATTGTGTTAGTTTTTAGTTTTTTTTTTCAATAGCCAGTACCGTAGGAGGCCCCTCTTGTCAGCTGGGAGAGGGGCATTGTTCTTAATACGGGCTGTAGGAAGGAAGGAGCTTATTTACGTAGCGGAGATCTGCTCCACGCCTCAAATATGCAGACGGCGTCCCCTGCTCCTAGTTTACGACATGACTATCCACGCGTCCGGCAGTACAATACCGGCAGGCGGGTAGGCTATCCAATCCAAAGGATAAGATAAGCTCCATGCGGGAAAGACTCAACTTTGCCTACCGTAAAAACCGATATAATTAGGAATAGCGCTAAGACGTCCAGAATTCCCCCCTTTGGATTAGGGGGAGAAAATGTGGCGAGAAGATTCTTTTCCAGCCCCCACTTGAGACAAGGAAGAAGAAAAAATACTACCGTATGGACCGAGGCAACTCCAACGACCTAGCGTGACTCCCGGTTATTTTAGTTCTTACGGTATCTCGCAACCGGGGCATGTAACGATATTGGACCACTCTTCCCCAACGGAGCGATTCTTTCCTGACCGTGAGGTCTCACTAGCACCAAAGCCGGCAGCAGGGTAATGCCTCTTCACCAATAACCACCGAGATTCCAGTTCAAAGAACCTCCCAAGCAAGCACACTTTGGCTCCGCTCTACCCACGATATACCGGTAAATGAGATCCAACACGTCCTGAAAGTTAATCTTATTCCATCATAGGAAAGCATTAACCCTTCTCGAGACGTTTTGTTTCTGGATCTGGAGATAGCGAACGGCGAGGGTTTTCGTGATATGCTAACAACTGACCCGAGGCAAGTGAGTCCACAAAAAAACCATCCCGGGTCCTACGTTCCTGTTGCCTACAGTACTTTCTGGCCTCCTGGGAGCAGGTGATATTCCCTATTTCTAGCGGTGCTATAACCTGATAACTACGGTAGCTTACTCGAATAGGTGCAGCTACATAGATCGTGCCTGCGAGAGAATACTGTACTTAGCTTAAGATTGTAATAATAAAGCAATGATAACGCCACATTCACTAATATGCACGGCCACGAAAATAGAGTTTGAAGGAACCCCGAAGTCAATACCATCAGAATATCTACCGAAAAGAGACCACCATATACCAATAATAACCTTAAGAGATCGCTTAACCAAGAAAGGATGCCCAACACCCTAATAATTGGTAGCTTAGAAGGTCGAAGCAGATAGGAAGAACATGTTGGACAATTCACCTTTGGGGCAAAAGCAAATGGAACTCCATCAAATCGAAAATGGGGGATAAGAGTTTGTTAGTCTGAGTCAATTCGGCAAGCCCCCAGCCGAGGAGTTGTACTAGCAGCGAAATCGAAGGGTGGGTGGACATAATCACTTGCCCTGTTTGATATTTCGGGTTTAAAGTTTGATGTTTGATTGTGGGGTGGGAGATGCGGCGGGCGTCGCGGCCGAGGAAGGAAGACAGCTTCGATGGAGGGTATTATTTATGCCGCATGGGAAAGATGACTAGGATTGCGGAGGGGTTTTTCGTGAGGGTGGCACATGCCGCACATCCTTGGGGTGAGATATGTAGCCACATTGACGGTTTGGCTTTCTCTCTCGGAAGTGGACGAACTGGAAAGGTAGAGATGAATCCTAAAGAAGGATAATGCATGATATTATAGGCTAATAAAGAAAATCGGGAGAGGGGGAGAATAAAGTTTAATTCGAATTGGGCAAATTGGGATGGATGGGATGACTTGATGGTTAAGGAAATAACAAAAGAAATATCATAGCACATATAAGTAGACCCCTACCCCATTGGTGACCCAAAGCTCATAAGTACACCTAAACTCTCTACTCTCATTGCAGCAGAAGCCCACATTAAGATCCCAAAGCAGCCAATCAACGAACGCTGAAACTACACATTTTGCACCACCGGTTGTACCGGGACCTTGTCCTCTGGCTGGGCCTGGCCAGATTCTTGATCGGGAGAATGTTGCGCATGCTCCCCATCTCTCCCACCTTCGGTCCCTCCGTTCACCAAACCAGAAACCGGACTTATCCCATGCGCTGGTGCAAGTGCACTAAACATCGTGAAGGCAAACGAAAATACCCTAAACACAAAACGATTAAAACCCTCCTAACCATACATTTTTACCACCCCTCTCCCCTCCAAGTCGAAGACGGGTTCGGAAAGAAACCTACAAAATCAACAACGAAATAAAGAACCTCCCCCTCATCAAGTCGCAAACCCCACCACGTGTCCTATGATGCCCAAACCCGCACTTGGGGAAAGGCCCACCCGTATTGAACCACCCCTTCGGTCTGTTCAAGAACCCCAAGTCCACCGCTTCGGAGAGGTCAACCACCGCCCAGAGGCAAAACTCTGCAAAGAACAGGAGGAAAACCGATATCCCGTGGAGCCTACCGACGATGAAGAAGAGGTACATGTCTATCGCCAGATGCAGTGTGGTTACGAGGGAGGCAGATAAGACCAGAATGCTTGTGAGTGCTAGCTTAGCATCGAGAAGAGGAAGCAAGCGATGGAGGAGGAAGAAGTACCTGATTGTATGCGAAAGCTTTGCTGTTTCTGCGATGGATATCGCAGCGTTCAGTATAGTGAGAAAGATAAAGACAAAGAATGCCCATCGAATGGGAGTTCTGTTCCATTGCGGGTCGCCGGGGGGCAAGAAACTGGTTCCCATATCAAGGGTGGAAAGAGATTGGCGATACTTCCTGACGATTCGCAAATGTCGCTCCTAGCAGTATCGGTATGCTGCTCTGTAGAATAGTGGACAGCGATAACCTCGAAACGCGGATTACTGGCGGACTGCGCGGGGAAAATCGATCGTCAACCGTGCCTCGGGGCAGTTTCTGGCAGGCTGGCTTTATTTCTCTCGGCGCCTCGTGCGAAATGGCCGGGCCATCCCGGTCAATTGTGTTGGAGGCCTGCCCCAGGCTTGCGAGTGGTCGGGGTACTTGATTGGTATTCGAATGTTTTAGGTTGCGGCAGTGTGCTTCTAAAGGTACAGGCGAACTAAGCTGAAACTCAGGCGACCGGGCCAACAGGAAGGCACGAAGAACGCCAGGTCGCCACAGTTTAACCCACTTTAACCATAGAGAGCGACGATTGGGGGGGAGTTCAAGAAAATCCACACTAGCGCCATTCCGACTTTCATGAAACCCTACTGTGAATTATGGGGAAAATAGGAACCAAGGGAATAGTGTATTATCGTTACTAGACATAAGTCTTGGTGACTGGGGAATACGGAGACATGTCTGCGCGCCCAAGGGTATTTAACAAAAGGCGATAACGGTATTACAATAGCAGAAAAAAGAGAAGAATTAAACACGAAATATCGTTTTAGTAGCACAAGTATCATAGAGAAGCAAGATACAAGAACACATACCGTAGTGCTCCGTACCACATCCGAGTAAACCATGTGATTTCTCTAATTAATGTGCGGGGTGTCGTGCTACTCTCGCTTAACCTTTGTTGACTAAACTTTCACCAAGACTTATGGCTAGTGCTTGTACGATATCTTCTAGCAACAGGGCACTTTTGGCATCTCGTGGCCAGATACTATATCTCGGCTGGCCAATTAATCGACACCAGACAAGTCAAGAATATTTCGAGAAAATTTAATTACCTATCTCACACAAAACACGAGGGAGGGGTTCGGGGACTCGATGGCATGGCAAGAAAAAACTTTTAGAATTTTAATCTCTCCTATGTAGCCTTGCTTGCCTCCTCCAGCAATTAGTACCCCAAGTTTTAATGGCCATTCCTGCGGGTAATTCGAAACTAGTAAGCGTACTCTAGTATTGCACTACCGGCACCGGTAGAGCGGTTTTCCTGGTGCGGCGCCCTCTCCTTACTCGAGGACTACGGTATCATATGTTCTCTGTTGGTGCGACCTTCTGGACTCACTTCCACCCCTGGTTTTCTATGATAAGATGTATAGGGGCCGGTCCTTTAGAGAGAATAATCAATGAAAAGCACACGGTAGCAGAAAGTGATTTTCCTAGCAACGAACGAAGCCCAATTATGCCTTACCCAGGGTCTCTATGAAGCCCAGAAGATATCTCACACCCTTTATAGCCTCTGGACGCTAAATATACTCGTATGCAACACTTTCAATCATCAATTGTGTGCGCGTTTACATATAAACCGCTATGAGTATTATAAGATCGGGTTGTCCTTGGCGGGTATGCGGATGGTGAGCCCCGAGGAATAGCTCAGAAATATGCGCATGCCAACTACCGTAGAGATACTGAACCACACACCAAGTTATGAAAAATGCCCCCTTGGCCTCGCTGATGTTTTCCTCCAAGTAGGCGAGCGCCTCAGATCTCGAGATGTTGAAAGGTGATCATTGGATGGGGGGGTTCTCAGATTTCATAAAACACCTGTACCTCCGACTAACTGATGCCAGTAGCCTTTAAACCCTTGAGAATTCCTAGAGTATAATATATGCATAGGCGGCCTCACTTAGTAGATCTATCGGCTATATATCTCTAGGTCCGTGTGCAAAGTTTAGCGGCACAAGAAACTTCGCTTTCGAGTGATTTATCATGACGAAAATAAAACCAATTTCATCAGATTCTGGTCTGGACACGATTTTTTTTCTTTCGGTGGCTGGGCTTTAGGCAAACAGTAGAAGGTTGTTTAAGATAACGGGGATTTGTGTGTGTGTGGGATATTGAACTAAATCATTGTAAGGCGGGATCTTCCTTCCTGTGGTGTATCTCTCTACTGTAGGTCCTACTGTAGTTTTTATAAGAATTAACCTAGGCCTTGTGGTGATAATACAAGTATGATAATTGCTCGGACTTGTGTGGCCTCGTACATATCCTACGAAATATCATACCGATAATGAGTGCACAACGCATCGCTTCTGTTTAAACTTATAATAGTGAGAATCTTGAGTCAAAGACGTCGAGGGAGAGAAAAGACTTCCATTGAAACTCACTAACTTGGGAGAAGGTCCACCACATCCTAGAACCCAGCTTTCCAGTGGGATAAGTATTTGTTCCATGAAAATACTTAACTTGGCGGGCGCAGTGGTAGAATTCAACTCTAGACCTCCAAGTCAGCAATCAGCGAGTCATATAGCAGAAAAAACAAGAAAGAGAGAAAGCAAGGAAGGAAGAAAAGAAGGAATTTCTTTCACTTCCCTTTTCTCCCAAAAAAGTAGCAATGGGTCCTTAAAGCTATTATCATGGATGTTTTTTTCATTTTTTTTTTTCATTTTCACTCTGGGCTACAACTATCATACACCCGTCCTCGTAGTGAAGGGATGCAATATACCTTACGCTACATCATCCATCAAACCTCGACAGCAAGATATAAAGCTATCATAAACAAGTATTTAAATTCAAGCGCTAGCAAGAAGTGGGGAGTGGTGTTATACCACATCTCCGTACTGTACTCCCCCACGACCTCGTACAATGCTATAACTATACTATACTTACTACATTAATCCACAACAAACTCCTAGATAAAAAAAAACACAAACTCTACCGGCAGCGCTATATTATACCCCTTATCGAAGACACAGAAAGTAAGTGAGCACCACAGTACGATATCTATCTATCGGTGAGCATTTATTTACATGGAGCGCTCGCGATGGGATCGATTACCCAACGGCCTGTCTGACAGAGTGAACAAGCAGAGCTATAACTTAATAGATTCCCGCCTTGGTAATCATTTCCGGATAGTTTGGCTGGGATAGTTTAGCTAGCTGTCTTGTCTTGTGACTTATGGTGAGTACAGTGCTAGGAAGGGAATTGTTTGGAGGCGTTGTGGGGCACCACATGGATGTAATATGATGGCCTTGATTAATCTGCCTGCTTACTACCTTATTTTTAGTGTGCTTTTGTAACGAGATGTCTTCGCCGGGCTAGGTATAAGTGAATGAAATTCAGAAACTAGAATTCCCGGGAACCACCAAACAAGCTCTAACGTGTCTAGTGTGATATATATGCACATGACGGTAGTTGGAGACACTATACAGTCGATACTATACAAATTTCAAAAAGAAAAAGAAAAAAAGAAAAAAAAGAGCCCTCTACCATATATATTCTAGTATACTCTCCTTTGCTGGTTGAAACGTGATCTGGGAATAGGTCTCCCGCATCATCCAACCTCTGAAACCCTTCGCACTTGAGCACTCACACAGCACATCACCCACCGGCACACCCTAGCCCACGCGAAGACCCCAAATCCGGCCTCCAACCCAGGCCCACCCGGAAACCACCTATCCACTATATATGATAGAACCAAACGAAAGAAAAAAACTCAGACAATAGACACCCAGCTATTTCCCAAAACGCCAAGCAACCCATTGATCCCATAACAGCAACGAACGACTTTTCCCCAAATCTCCCCAAGTAAACAAAGGAAATATAGGAAAGGAAAGGAGAACGCCAACGTAATGAATAGTGTATAAGTGAATGGGCGCCTTTGCCTAGGCCACCAGTAGAAAGGCAAATAAGCCTTTACGAAGCCTCAGTTTCTACACCTGGCCTTCTAGGCTCCATCACGAATTTGCCCTTAAGGTCTTTTCCCTTCTCTACTACGCCTCTCCCGACCCACGCCAACGTCCGCGTCCCCTTCCACTGCATGGCGCCCCTTTCCCGTCTGTGCAACTCTCCGATCGATTCCTTCTTACGGCTTAATCTTCGTTTGATTTCTCCTATCGGATTCCTCCCTCCGCTTCCTTCATCTTCTTCATCGTTGTCTGTGTCCTCTCCACTGCTATTGCCCGAACTACCGCTACTTGTTGATGATGCGTCGTCGTGATGGTGGTGGTGGTTGATGCATTTTACCGCACGGCACACATCGTCCATTGCATCGAGTTTTCGATGCGTTGGTGTTAGGCCTCTTCGGAACCGAACAGTTAATACCACGCTTCCAACACATCTCCCGGTGCCTACTGCGTCTCCATAATTCTGGACAAAGCGGTCAATGTCCTCTGGCTGGTAAACACCTAATCGAACGGTAGTCACCTCATCGTCCGGAATATCCTTCAACCAAAGCATAGCGACTGCAAGACATTTATCGCGCCGGACGACAGAATCTCTTCTAAAGTAAAGTATGCATGGCACGGAATATCGATGTCGAACCGATAAACGAAAACGTTTATTCTCCAAGGACCACCCGGGAGCAGTAGAAACAGCAACAGCTTGGTGCGCGTTTCTCTTACTGAGCGGTGTTCGAAATGTAAGATATCCAGCGCCCGCAACTTGCCCATCCGTGATATCTTGCGCAGAAATAAACCGTGATACAACTTCCACTGAACCAATGTCTGCTCCCAACATCTGTTTCGGTAACGAGGTATCGATTGAACGGAAGAGCAATGATACTCTAATCTTTCCGTAACCCACGCCTCCCTGGATAGGATAATATCTCGAAATGACACTCGAATTCTGAAACACCTTACTCAACTTCAATTCCACAGCTCCCAATATAGGATCGCTTTCCCTATTTCTTGAATCTTCAACAACAACCAGCACGGTAGTTTCCCTATAGTCTCTAACAAACCTTTCCGTGCCGGCGTTGAAAAACGGCTTGCTAGTCATTGGCTTTACGCGAGTTTTGTAAATCTTCTGGTGATCGAGAATGATTGAACAGTATGCCGACGGAAGGCTGGAGGATTCCTCTTCCTCAATCGCTTGGGTCTGCTCCTTTCGAAGATGTGGGTTGGAACGCGATTTTGTGCCGCTAACCATGTGGGTTTCGAGCGCGACAATATTGTGGATCTGAATAGACAGAATGCCTGAAGGGAAAAACGGCGTTGGAGGAACATGGGTCACACGACAGTCCCTAGGCATAGGTTTACTGTCGGGGGATGACTTGAGGTCTGGATGGCTCTTTGTTCCCATTAATCAACCGTTAACAGGCCGAACAGATTTGGGCAACTCACCTTCATATCACCCGGCAACCTCTCATCAGCACCATCAGTGCGAGCGCTTTCATTCAACTCAGCTTTCCCATGAAATACTACCGACCAGTTTAAATGGCCCGGCACTACCTTCCCTCTCTCATACCCCCGCAAACTATCCCTTCTCTTGTGAACCTTTCCCCGATTCCTCACCAAATCCGTGACATCAACATCTATCCTACCAACCAGGTCATCCGCTGTAAACCTATCCGAATCCCATAGCTCCACGCTCAACATCTCACCCGCCTTCACCTCATCGGCGCTAACCAACAACACAGCAGTCTCGTCCCATACAGGACTCAAATCACCAAAAATTATCCTTGTAGACCAAAGCGGCTTCGCGAATTTCGAGTAGCTCAATGTTACGTAGCAGTCGCTTTTGCCGTTCAGATCGGCCGCCTTTACAGCATCTGCAGAGTGCATATGCACTACGAGTACCCCAATTGCGTTGGTGTCCTTCTTGATATCATCACCCGTAAGAATTTTGGAAACATCAAAGGTGTAATTCGACGGTGCAACGTATGATTTAGCGGCGGTACGGATGGAAGAATTCACAAAGTCACTGATAAGCGGAAGGTTCATGACATTGAAAAACCGTTGATTTAGCGGGACGGCGGCTATCTCGATCTTTGGCATCCCAAGAAGGGTAAAGGTTGCAAGTTTGATGAAGGGGGGGTCAGGGATCGTTTGCAGTTTCAGGCGACCTATAATAGAAAGCGTGAGCGAAAAAGCAATGACGATTAAGATTTGGAATCAAGGCAAGCCTTACATGTCCCAGTGCAACCACGAAGCTCAACCCACACGGCTGATAAATTTTGTTAACCGAATTCGTGAAGGTAAGGATACGGAAAAAGGAACTCACGAATCGGTGTTCCCAAAACCCCCTCCACTCCTAACGTAAAGTAGATCAATAAACTAGCATTTTTCGCCTTGCTCGCCGCGTCGCTGCCGCTCGGACTCGCTCTGTAGGCAAAAGCAACTTCCAAGGAGACCCATTCACCGACCTCTTCCTGCTCGTTCAACCTCTCATTCGCACCCTTTTCGCCGCCCTCGCTGAGCCACCTCACGGACAGAATTCGAAATGGCGTGGTCCCTTGGCCAACGCTGGTGATCTTCACCTGGCTCACCACGGGAGGCATTGACGCTTGCATGACATCCTCAATCAGGTCGACAAGAGTAGAGAAGAGGTCGGCATTGATTTGAGGCCACAGTTTCGAGATGGCGCCGTTGAGCCATTCAACCGATTCGTTGCCTTCCGGGCCAGGAGTCTTCATCCTCTAGTTAATTTTGTCAGATAAAAGCCACCTCTGAAGCGATACGGGTAACAAACCTGATTCCCGCGATCAGATTGTTCATAAAACACCACATCTGCCCATAGACCCTCTACGCGCCGCCACCACGATACAACACTTCCGATAACGATGAAGATGGATATTGAATACGGCAAGCGAAGTACACCATTGAGAAGGACAAACGTCGAGGCTATGAAGGCCATATACCTTACCGTGAAGCTCCGGAACTGCAAAGGTTAGCAAAAGCGCAGTGAAGAGGTAAGAGAATGACGGGGGGTCACCTCTTCCATAAATTGAGACCATAATGTTGGCGGGTAGACATCCGGTGCTGTCAGTGGAATTTCAGACGGAGGAGCATATTTCGCATCACAGATCTTGACACTATCAAACCCACCCCCCCCAAATTAGCCAAGCCAGCCCCACTGAAAATGAAATACCAAGGAAACAGACAAACTCACTCCCTCCCAGTAATGGGATCGGAAACCAGGGTAGAATGCTCTTCTATCTTTCTCCTCCTCTCCTCATCCAGCTGATGGTCGGGACTGGCCTGTCGATGGGGATAAATCTCCCACAGAGAGCCAATTCTCGGGACCGGGTTTCTCCCTGAGTAGAATCGTGGATCGGCCTTGGGTTGGTTAACATTCCTCCTCTCGAAGCTGGTGGTGGAGCGTTCGGGGAGGGGGTCAAGGCTCTCAGCGGAGGACCTGTTGGTCAGGAGTGAAGGGCAACTGGCTGGTCTGGAAGAACAGTTCATTGTTATTGCCCGGGGGCATCCAGGTAATGAATGTTAAGGGAGGTGAAGGCAGAGTGAATTAAGGTGTTTGCAGGGCAGTATATAGAAATTGAGATAAAGTCTTCGTCCCACAAACTCAACCTTCAGAGTGATGAGGTAAGGTCTACAAACGGGTACCGCACAAGCACCGGGATGATACCAGGCGAGAAAAGTATCCGGACATGCAACGCACCATCGGAGAGATTGGAGGAGAGGCAGGAATAGAGTGGGTGCCGGTACCAGTGCAGAATGCAATGCAGTGGAAGACGGGGGGGGCAGATGAGTTTAGTCTAGTTGAGCCACAGAAAGCCCGAAAAAAACCTGAAATGGAAAGAAAAAGAAAAAAAGTACCCGAACAATTTCGGAGGGAAAACAGGGGATATTTCAGGGATACCTGTATTTCGCCTTTCTTCAATGTGGCGCTTAGTCTACTTTTTCCCCTATGTTGGGACGAATAGAATGGGACAGGACACCAGTAGGTAAGGGGGGCAAGAGAGATAAAAGCTTGGCCAATTCCCCCCCCTCCTCGCAAAGACAAGTTGCTACAGAAGAGAGCAGGAGGTGGTGGAGGTGGTGGAGGTGGTGGAGGTGGTGAAGGTGGTGGAGGTGGTGAAGGTGGTGGAGGTTTGCATGCCGTACTAATAGCGTAGAGACATTTGCCCACAACGAGTTTACTTGTAACTTGATTTCTCGAGGGTTGGCCTGGCCGGCTTGCAGGCTATCAGCGTCATCTCAGCTCACCTCTATCCCAGAGTGTTACAAAACCGGATGTTGCCGTCCTTCCGAAAGGCTTAGCCTGAACAATGAAGTGAAAAGCGTTACGCGTCCAGTCCTGCTACAAGTATCATGCCGTAATTATGCCACAAAGAATGCTCTGGCCCGTTCCCTGCGTTACGGAGTAAACTATGATAGTATCATACTGGTGTCACCGGCACTGTGCCGGTATAAGTCACGGCCTGTCTGGGTAGATTACCGTGCTCTATGATAATATTATTACAGTATATACTCGAGCACCGTACTTTATCCTCTCCCATTTCAAGCGAGAAACGGGTTCGAAAATTCGGGCTCAAAAGAAAAAAATGAAAAAAAAATAAAAATGAAATGAACAAGTTGGGGCATTCAATTTTGGCACGCTTCAAAGTTCATCACTAACTTTAAGTTAGGGATGGAGTTGGAGCACGACCGAATGGAACCCTAACCCTGACGCAGAAGCGATGGAAAGGGGGTTATAGCCCGGATCATCTGTTTTGCCGCTCTTGTCTCAACGCCAGAGGGACCTCAACCCCCGTCTTTTCCCAACGTGTCTCCAAAGCCGCCCCGCCCCCCCCTTCCAAATTGATAGGTCAGCGAAAAGTGCCCATTGTAACGGTTTGCTTCACTTTCACCGCTCTGACAAATCGCTGCGCGACCCTTACACCAGACACAGAATATCACTCAAGTTACATTTGAAATCCCACACACCACCATCTGAGTATCTGTGCGGTGCCGGCGCCAAGTGGCGATCATCCTGCAGTAAACGCGTAATCGTGAAACCCTCAACGAAAAAGCCCCATTATAGGTTAGGGGCGGGAGAGTCGTGCTCGAACAGCGAGATACGGTACCGTGCCTATCAGCATATTCCAGTGGAGATCCGAATGCCACGTCCACCACTTGAGCAAGCCTACTCGAGCACTATAGCGGGAAAGATTACCGGTAAACCAGCCACGTTCAAAGTCATAGCTTATGCTGTGATGGCTCTCGAAAAGTCCCTCCGCCATATCATCGCGCGTAAACTCTGGCCGTCCTTATGGGATGTCTGACTTATCACACACAGGGCACTCGTTGGTAGGTCATGCGGTACCGTACGAGCCTCAATCTCGAGTGGCGGAGGAGACCTTGCACATAGCGGAGCCATATATAATTCCGACCGAACTACGATCGCATACGGTACCATTCGCAGGATACTGGCAGTCTCCCCTCGTATCTCCGACAGCCTTAGCCCCTTCTGTGAACCTCATTTTCAATCACCGATACCGTACTGTACAGTACGAGTACTGTATCATACTTGTAACTTTCTTGGGATGAACGAACACCATCTGACGGCCCTAGCCCTGCCACCCTAATTGCCACTTCGGACCCTGGAGCGTGACACATCTCGGACGAGCAATCAGCACATCGCTGATCCCCGATTTGCATGCAAGTGTGCAGCGTGGTTAAAGAACCAACACTTGCTGCCAACGCCCCACAGAACAAGAGCATCCCCCAGAAACCCCTTGTCGCCAAAATACCCTAGAAGAACTGGTGGGGATTCGCCGAGTAAGTTACGGTCATGCTCTGCTTCTACCAAGCTACCGGTAGGCCTGCTGCTTGTACGAGTATGATTGATGGGCTCAAACAGCTTCCGGCTTGGATGGTGGGAGGGGCCCCAGGCTTTCAAAGTATCATTCATCAATGCTCGCATCCCGGGCCGAATTTTATTGTTTGTCCGCTCTACTGGGGTAGAGGATTTTCCACCCCTGTTAGCAGTTTTCTAGCTATTCTTTATATCCCGTTTGTCAGAAATTCTATCTGCAAAACGTGCTCCGGTGCAAACGCCCCTCCTAGCGTATTGGTATTAACTCGTGAGAGCATTGTTATTTCCCTAGCCTCGGTACTCACCACGACACTCATGTTTTCCTGTGCGATTACTACTTACGTTTGTGCCATATATATGCAGGGCTCGAGATGCTCCAGCCAGATTCGAGCAGCATTCTCAATACGCCCTAGCAAGCTGCGCTTTCAGCAAATTGGGATTGTATGATTCGTGCCGAACACTACGGAGGTACAGCTCCTAAGTATTGCATGTTCCACAGGGGGTAAGGGTAGCAAACCTCGCTTGTGGAACATACAATACTTAGGCGCTGTACCTCCGTATAACCGTAGCGAGGATACTCTTAGTTTGTTTGGTACCCCCTGCTCACGTCAATCGTATTCTGGTGGGGTGTTGGCGTTGCTTATGTAAATTTGCTTCTCTAGCATTGAGGACACTCGCTGGCCTGCTCCAGCTGCTATTATTTATATATGTTCGGTCTAGAAACAGCCTTGAAAATTTGCGGCATCTCTAGCACTGGTCTTCACCAAACTTTCCTTCTCATGGCTCATCCGCCGAACGGGGTATATAAGATTAGTGGCCTACTCGAAGGAAGATATTTGTGTGGCAGCTACAGATGCTTACTAGATTTTGGATCTCTGTGGACAGTCCAGTAGAGTATGTTTCTGCTCGCCCTATATTCGCCTCCTGTCGACTTGAGGTCCATGTGCTAGTCCACAATGAGGAGTGCTGCTTGTTGTAGAAATTTGTGGTTTAGGGAATGGACATCGGCGGTGCCGGGGAAGCTTCGGGGGTGTATTAATAGGGGGGGGTTTACTAGATGTCTGAACCCTGGATTCTAGTTACGTCTATTCTGCATATGTATCGTATCACCATGTATAGGAGCTTGCCTGGTATCGCGGAGCATCAGCTACTCTCGGTAGCCTGGAAGTACCCGAGTACGTGTCCTATCCCTCGGAGGTTATCAACTGATTCGGTAGTTAGTGAAGGTATAATACGAAATGTAGTGTGGTTTTTACTTTTAGTTATAGGTGGGTCCCAATATCGTCATGAGCTTTTATTTTGACCTCACTTGTTTAGAGGTTATAGCACTTTTGTGCGGGATGATTAAAGTGCCAATATTCTGGACCTATTTTTTCCTCTTCACAGCTCAGTTGAAGGTTTCTCCAAACACGTCGCTGGATAGCCATGCCCACCAAAGGGTTGAAAAACCATTTCAAGATCGCTAGCTAACTCTATGGCTACAAAGGAGTCTACGGTTCTAGGATCAATCTATCATGGGGCGTGGGCTTAATGGGAGTCCGGAAATTTTTTTCTCTTGGGATGGCAGTTATTCGGAACTACCGGCATCGCGTCTAGCCAGTTATTGAAGGATACAGTACATCTCCCCTAATTTGGACAAATGAAAAATTGGTGATTAAGATTATCAGCTAAGTTAGTTCTCAACTTGGAAGCCAAAATTTTGCTTGAGGACAAGGCTCGATGGGTTCTGAGGGCCAATAGATCGCTCGGCACTTGTTCCAGGCCAGAGTTACCCGAATATAGCGGGAGCGGGGCATATTATGTATTGGCGTCCTGATACGCATAGACTTTTTACCATCTACCTCCCCCAATCACTATTTTCGGGCACTTCCAGCCTAGGACAGGGAGTAGACTATCGGGGGATGGGTCATTTTGTCATCGATCTAGAGTTTTAATAAATAGCCTTCCCGGTATTGGATTCCTTAACAGCCGGGGTGATGCTAGGATTTACCGAGCCGAGAGCCTGATACAACTTTACACAAGCACTGTGCTCGAGTACAAGTACCGATACTTGCACAAGCCTAACCGAATATCACCTCCCAGTTAAGGATCCTGAGGCAGTCGAACCGCTACTCACGTGTTTGTCGTACTCCGGAGTATCCTCCTCTCAGTTCAAGGGCCCTTGTCATTTCTACTAGGTTTCTATCTTTGATTACCTTAAAGTGCAACGGATTTCGCTAACTCCAGGGCTTAGCCATCCCCCGTCACGGGCTTATCGTTTGCCCGAAACGACGCTGCAGGTACCGTATCAAAGTGGCAGGACTTGCAGACATATGAAAACATAAAGCGAACGCACCTCAACTCTGTCTAATGATCTCCTGAGTTAGTCCCTAGTTCCTCTGGTCTGGAACCAGCCACACAACCCTCCCCCCCGGAATAAGAAAGGAGGGAGAAGAGGAAAAGACAACCAGTGGAATGCTGACAAGAGAAAATAATAGCAGCAAAAACCCTAATTTCTATCGACCTAGTTGGAGGACAGTAGAGAACCCTCGTCTTGTTTTTAAGGATTAAGGAACTTTTGTTGCCGACCGTGGGGTGTGTGTTAGCTGGAGGATGTGAAATACTAGCGACACATTGGCCGGGATTCCAGTTGATCAAATTCCTGGGCGCGGCCTCTGTAGAAGAGGCCATAGATAAGGTGGCTCTTTTAATTCCCATGGCCGCCGATGCTCTGGGGGAAGGTGGCGACGATAGAGTAGTATGGTGCGAGCAAGTTAAATCCTGGTTTCATGGTGAGGACCATGCTACAATCCTATGAAGCTTCAAGCTCGGTCTTGTGAGGTGGGATTGTGACAGTTTATTTGGTGTTTAACTCCGCATCAACCCTCCTAACCCGGACGACGAAAGACGGAGGTAAGGAAGATCCATGGAAAGGAGCTTGTGAACCTGTGTGGGAATACCGGCCTCTGATAATATAATGGTTGCGGGTTCGGCTGGTCGAGTGACTGGGGGTGTTGCATACGGTCACTCGGCAAATGTCTTCGTGGGAGGGAGTTTCTCTTTGGCCTAGGGGGGGAATCGCGCAATTGGAGTCTGTGTGAGCCACAGCCCGTTTCGGAAGGCTTTTTCTAAGGGCCTATATAAAGGGAACTGGATCCTTGGTTTCTTATTAGTTAGTTTATTCATCTTTAAACTGACAGAATATGTTGGGCACCTTTCCTCGATTGATTTCTGGCACCATATTGTTAGCGGTGTTAGTAAATGCGCAAGTAGAAGTTTGGGGACAATGCGTGAGTCCACCGCTAGGAAAGCGGGTCTCTATTTTTATGGCCAAGCTAACTTAATAATAGGGTGGAGTTAATTGGACTGGCTCAACAACTTGTGTTTCCGGCACCGTCTGTACAAAGCTGAATAATTGTAGGTTGATAATATCAACTTCAATCCAGTTCAAGACTAATACCTAGTGCCAGACTACTCCCAATGCAAACCCGGAACGGTAACAGCGACAACTACTGCGACAGTTACCCAGACAGCACGAACTGCTTCCGCCCACCCTGGCCTCAACACACTTGCGAAGGCAAAGGGAAAGGTCTACTTAGGTTCTGCGACTGATAACCCAGAAATCACTGATGCCCAATATCTCGCACTCTTGAGCAACATCGAGGAATTCGGACAAATCACTCCTGGAAACAGTATGAAGTGGGATGCCACCGAGGGCTCAAGGGACACCTTCACCTTCACTAGGGGTGAAACCATTGTAGCGCTCGCCGAAAAAAACGGTCAAAAGGTCCGAGGTCACACACTAGTCTGGCACAACCAACTCCCCAGCTGGGGTACGCCTCCTTCCACCCCTCTCCTCCAAATAAACCAAAGCTAAAGAACAATAATAGTAAGCAATGGTGGCTTTGACAACGCAACCCTGATTTCCATACTGGAAAACCACATCACAAAGGTAGTGACAAACTGGAAAGGCCGGATCCTGCACTGGGACGTGCTAAACGAAATCTTCAACGAGAACGGCACCTGGCGGCCATCCGTCTTCTACAACACTATCGGCGAAGCCTTCCCGGGAATCGCCCTCCGCGCTGCTCGGGCCGCGGACCCGTACGCAAAGCTATACATCAACGACTACAATATCGACGGTACCGGAGCAAAGTCCACGGCGATGTACAAGCTCGTCAAGAAGCTTCTCGCCGAGGGCGTACCTGTGGATGGGATTGGCGTGCAGGCCCACTTGATCGTCGGTAACGTGTCGAGCACGCTACAGACTAACTGGGCGCGGTTCACGTCATTGGGTGTGGATGTTGCCATCACTGAGTTGGATATTCGCATGACGCTGCCGGTGGACGAGGCGAAGTTGGCGCAGCAGGCAGAGGATTATAAGAAAGTTGTTACGGCGTGTATTAATGTGCCGAGGTGTGTTGGTATTAGTAAGTTCCACCCCCATGAGTTAATCTCTCTATTTATTTCTACGCTGTGTCTAATGATTGTATGTAGCGGTATGGGATTACACCGACGTGAGCCTTCTTCCACTCTACCGTTTTCCTCGTTGGCATTGCACTAATAAAGTTCTTAGAAATACTCGTGGATCCCCGCGTTCTTTCCCGGCCAGGGGGCTGCCCTTCCTTGGGACAAGGACTTTGTTGTGAAGCCGGCGTACGAGGCTATCGCTGCGGCGCTTGCCTATTGATTACTGGGCTTTTGCTGCACTGCACATGCTTAGGTATAGAATTTATAAGAATTGGGAATAAAAGCGTTTTTGCCTTATGTAGAACGTTGAGTGATATTTTACAGTACGGTGGGGTGCTGAACGTGGCGCCTTAACTTAGACCTCTCTTTGGGGAGGTTTTGTAGGGTTTTCCTTTTTTTGTTCCCTTGAGCAAATAGCCACTATCCCCAGAGGCTGTAAAGAACCTACATTTTTTGTCTGTGACATACTCGGGTATTAAAGATATTTTGTGTATAGATGCAAGAGGGGCCATGCACAATACAGTATAGTGCGCAGCGCTCAACCAATCTATAGTACGAGCACTGTGCCAGCGAGGACATGAGCAGAGTGATAAAGCATGATTCATTCGAGTTCTTTGAAAATGACATTTTTTTGGAAACGTGCTTTTTAAAGCACATGGCTTGTGCATTATCTACTACAATACCCACTTTGGCGGCATCGTGTTAATAGTTTCCATTCTTTTTTTTTTTTTCTTTTTTTTTTTTTGCACTCTAAGATGGGCTTGTGGGAAATTATTAAAAAAAATATTCTAGAGTAGTAACTCCCGGTACGGGAGTGCCGAAACATTGCGTGAGTTTCTGTCAGGCCCTCAACGTTTCTTTCCCTTCCCTACCGGTCTTGTCTCCTGATGTAGAGGATCATATGTGATATCTGTCAGATATATATGTACTGGTACAGCTTCCCAGGTTCATGATACGCTGGGGCTGCTGGTATCTTCGTTTTTCTCGATTTGGGGGATGGGGGTGGTGGTTGGTCCAAGGGGTTGTTGGGAATATCAAAGATACGATACTCTGTTCCTAAGGGGAAAATAGCACTGATTGTTGGGGGGTCTGCATATGTTGTGGTAGGGATAGCCAAAAAAATAGAATTGTATTTAAGATTATAGTGGGAGGAATTCGGCCCTAAAGTTCTTAATCTAGTACTGGTGCAGGGGGTTTATATTAGTGGATTCATATATACTATAGTCTAAAAGACGGGCCTAGTTGCACGCATGTAAGGGCTCCACTTATGACACACTGCTTCACTAACTGAGTCGGTGGTCTAACTTTGACAAGATCTAAGCGCCTGCTGTGCTCTGGCGGATGGGGAGGGACTGAGGGCAGGGCAGTTACGCAAATATATATCCTCAGGGAACAAATTCATAAACATCGGGCACTCATCACTGACGATAAAATATCTCCTCACGCTCAGAGGGATAGTTAAAAGACTGAAAAAAAACCCACTGAAGAGGTGTCAAACCCCCTGAGCAGTGCATTGGAAGGATTTTTTTGGGGGGAGCTAGTATATTCAATATGGCTAACTTGAGAACGTCACCTACACTAGTTCACTGAGTAACTCAAGCACTAAGATATCCCCTATTTACCTCACCGCCGGGCGCACCCTCATCCGGGAAATTGTATCCCACTTTCAAGTCCGTTCATCACAAGTACCTGCTAGGCGGAGTGATTGTTTAGAGTCGGGCACGAGTGATTTCCTGTGATAACTAGTTCTCTATTGCTTTAGCCTGGGTGGCTGGGGCTCTGTTAATGCTCGCTGGCATTGCATATATAAAGTACTTTACTTACCTTAGCTCACAGATCTGGCAATGTTGGAATAATAGCGCTCCAAAAAGTGATAAATGATGAGGAAAGGGGGTTGTGTTCCCGACTATTCTCTCTCCATGCGTCTGACACTGCACGGAATAATGAAATTCTCGGACAAGTTTTGGCCAAAGCTTGAGCGCTCTTACGGCTGTTATGGCGTTGCATAGCCCTTATGGTTTTTTATTAGTCCAACCTGGCTTTTTTTTGTTTGGGAAAAGACAACACTGCACAAGGCGATCGATGAGGAAAGGCGGTTTTCGTGATAAACCCCACCCCTAGAGTCCAATTCACTCACTTTAGTAATATGGAGCATGTATTTACAGTTAAATTTCCAAACCAAAGGAGGCAAAACAAAAATTTTCCTCCCACAGTCGTCCATAAAAGACCCTAATTGCGAGGTGGCCTCCCCCTTAGGCCCCCATAATCGTCGTCAAAGAGAAACTCCGCTCCACAAAGACTTTTGCCGAGTGGTAACATTTTGCTCTCCTTTTGCTCTACTACTCGGCAGATTGAGGACATCGCCTCTAAGTTCATAGCCCTGGGTCGGATTCTACGGCCTCGTGGTAGCAGTTTTCGCTGTACAGCCTTATTGAGCGGAGCAAAGGTTTTCAGTCCCCCAGTTCCCCTCATAGGACAGCATTTGTTACTCTACCTGCCCGACGTGATGGATTGTTCAATAGGAAATCCTTGGGCTCCTCCTGCTAATTGCATAAGGGTTGGCTGTTCTTTGACATACTCACAGCTCCACCGAGCGGGTATTTCACGTGATATATGGTGGAGTAATCCCATCGCAGGATCTTAGGTTAGGGTATAATGAGAGGGCCCTGGCTTGGTGCCCTGGGGAGAATAGTTTTCTGTGATGTGTGATGGTGGGCCTACTAAAATGGGTTGACTATAGTACCACCGGCTGTATTTATTCTATAATAGTTTAGATATTTCTTTTACTGATGCACAACAAGCAAGGAACAGATTATTTTCCTATCACGGCCTTTCCTTTCCTATGGCGGTTTTCCTCACGGTGTGATTTATGCTTGCGCCTTATCGATTCACCATCAATATCCCCTCTTTTCTGGAAAGAATACTAATTCTCCCGGTAGGTGAACCTCGGTTTTTCTCGACCAAGTTTTGAGGATAAGTTCATATTTTTCATTGAGGGCATTATAGGGGTAAAGTTAGATATATTCTCAAGAGAGGTGAAATTCTATTATGTTTATCTGCCCCTATCGATATTCGGGGGCTTGATGGGCTGTGGAAACCACTTGTGTTTACTATGTTCGTATTGTTAGAATTTCTACTGGCATTGAGGAAAAGTTACGGATTGGATAGAGAGATATATAATCTGTGTTTATGATGGCACAAACTTGCGAGCTTTGTGTGGGCTGTTGGCTTGGTGGAAGCTCGTATAAATTATGTCATCTTTCTGTAGAAACATCTTATAACTTTTGTGAGTTTTGAAGGGGGAGAGTATTTGACTTGGTGAAACAGGTTTATTAAAATTTCACTATCGGTATTGTGACTCGGATGATACCCGCGCACTTGTTCAATTTTCATGGAAGGTTAGATGCATAGGGAACTTTGTAACGCCCGAACTGATCACATATTCTAGTTTTAGTCCTTGATAAGACAATCCCATAATATTACCTCTATTAAAGATTTACAGGTACGCAATATATCAATCTTAGTAAGTGCTATAAGGTCCATCCGGATATCGAGCCCAGCTGAGAGAAGATTGGAGCACATTCTTTAAGAGCTTAAAGTCCTGTCCATTTTATAACACTGACATCCTCTTCTATCCATCATGGGGGATACATATGACCCGGCCTCGGAATGCTTGGATACAATAAATAAAAGGCAAACACAAGGCCCTACTTAGTAACTGGGATACCCTGAGTCCTTTTCTTGACAACAGGATGGCCTAGTGGCAGAGTGGCCTATTTGGGGATAGCTGCTTGCGCGAGGGGAATATCTCCTTCACTGAGTGAATCTCATGGTGACTGAAATGGAACATATACTACGCAAACTTGGTGTGAGCAAGACTGTACAACTTTTGTGGGTTTTGTAGGGGGTACGGTACACTTGGTGAAATGATATTTTATGCAAGCTCTGTATAAAGGCTATGCAACTTTCGCAGGCGCCGATGTTATATGAAGGGCATACGGAACGCTAGGTGGGGTGACTAGGGGGTGAAATTGACTCTAAGAGTCTCTTTATGGCCTCAGACTACGGCTCAAGGGCACTTTGGGTACAGTCTTCTGGCTAACCGAGTGATACTCTGTGATATGCAGTGGTAATTTTCCTAGCTGTATGGTCAGGCACTGCCACTGAGGACTTTGAGACACATAATATGGTTTGGTATCATATTTTGGTATTATTTTCTAATTTTTCTAAGGTGAAAGCCTAACGAATTACGATACTCCTCAAACAACAAACTTGACGCAGGCTGAAGCAGGTAATTAGAAAACAGTACGACAACGTACGCTCTCTATAACCACAAGAAGCGGCGACAGAGCCATAATAAGTATAACAAGAAACGAAAAAACAACGGTGAAGGCAAAAGAAAGCTAAGAGAAAGAACCAAGAACCCCGCAGAACCCCTCCATCACCACTCGGCACAATCTCCCGCCTCAATTGGCACACTGCAGCTCTGCCAGGACAGCGGCCTAATATCCCTAGGGTGCAAATCCGCATACCCCACCTTTCCCAAACACCACCCACACATGAAAAGGCCATCATAAGGCGGACTACCCTTGACCCCGCACCCCCAGCAGGAGTAGCAATAATCTACACATTCCGACTTCTTGCAGCAGGTTGGGTCCGGCGAGGGTATACGGTCACGCTTCATGAAATCGTTGAAGTCGTAGTAGACATCATCCTGGTTCGCCAAGTCTATAGAGCATTCCTGGCAGTATATATTTGCCGCGGAGGCGCACGTACATGGGAGCATTGTGGAAAGGGGAGAGCAAGTGGGGCATATCCAGCGGCGGCGGGTCTCGCTCCGCACTGGCGGGCGTTGGCGGCAATGCTTTGGCTATGTTAGTTTTAGTGCTTTTTTGGGGGGGCAGGATGTTGGACTTACTTTACAGGAATCCCGCCAGCACCCTTCCCGCGCGCATATTTGCACGTCCATGTCCTCGTTCGGGTCCTCTTCTAGAGCTTTGTGCTGCTTTGGTTTGATGAAGTACATATCCTGTGGAAACCCCCAGCAGGGTGGTCCAGAGCAGGTTCGGATGCACCTTGCCAGCACGCTCTTGCGGGACGCACGGCTCTGGAGGTTTAATGTGTAGTAGATGGCTGGGTGCGATAGTGCGAGGTTGTAAACGTCCTTTCGGGGAAGATGAGTTATGAGGTGGCGGATAATTGGGTATTGAGGGATCGCATTGAGGGCTCTCGTTAGTGTTGGAGGTGGTGGGATGGTCTGGTTGATGGATTGTTCGGTCTCTTGAAGGAAACACATGTTGCTGAGGAGAGGGGGAAATTTAGTATTAGGGATTTATTGGTTTCGGCCTTGGGGAGAAGGTTTTTGGGAAGCAACGTGAAGTAAGAGAACGTTGGCTATTTGAACACTTTGCAACTGAAGCATCTATCTTAAAAAGCCTGCCGATATCCAGGGCCACCACCATAAAAAGGGATAGGCTCCGTAGAGTCTTAGGAGGACATCCTTGATTCCATATAACCCAATCCCAGACTGGGCGTTGCTTTACTGATGATGTCCTGCTAGAAAAACAAATGTTCAGTTGAACTACCGAAATTTTTGTATATCGACCAGCCGGAGGTACACCTTGTTGTAAAAAAAACGATAGGACCTTCTTTAATTTACTCGTGGAAATCAGACGAGGCAAGAGGCTGGCTGATTTTAAGTTCTCCAGCAGCCGTGTAACTGCCGTAGAAGCAACAACTATCCCGTAGACGCAGGGGAGGGAGCGTATAGCTCCCCGTGTGAGCGAAGCCTAAATCGAATATAGGAAGTCATAGGAATGAGATATAAGCATGGGGAGAGGCATACGTAACCTTCTAAAATTTGATGGGATTTACGAAATGGGAATTGGAGTTGAGATTTTTGCAGTGTTATGCCGAGGAAATACAAATTCGAGAGACACAAGGAAACCTGTGATTCCCGATATTTCTTTGAAATGGCTAATAATTCTCGGAAATTATCACAAAAGATGAGTATAGAAGACCTTAGAAACGTGCGATTTGGGGAAGCCATGGCAATAAGGTTGCATGGTGGACTTTGGTGGAATATACCTAACTAGGCAGGCTTTCATTATTTGTCTTCACCGATGTTCTGCCGTGCCTTGCCTCTTTTTTTGGAAAAAACCCCCTTGATTAGTTAGTTCCTCAAGAGAAATGAGGGAGATGAAGGGACCTAGGCACGCAATTGTTACTATCGCCCATTTTGTTACTTGCCGGATGAGCATATACCCAATCTTGCCTCCCTGATATTGGATTCTCTGGCCACGCAAACTCCAGGTGTCTGAAAATGGCCAACCTTTCTGTTGACCATGTTACACTAGGAATCCGATTGTTGGACCCAATCGGAGACGGAAAAATCAGACCAGAAATTAGAAGATAATCCCCGCAAGCCATCCAGAAACCCAACTATTGATGAAATAGAGATACCGATCGGTTAATTAAGGGACCGCTGAGAACGGGAGGGATGTAGTGCAAAGATGATAACGGAGTGCAACTCGAGCGGAGCTACGCCCTTTTACCCCCTCGGTTATCTTCCGAAAGCCGGCTTTGACAGTTCCCCAATATGCAAATTCGGACCTAATTGCAATTATTTGGTGTAGCGAAGCATGCACAAGATCCATCACAGCCCGGCCCCAGGACCTGTTTTGGAAGGCTGGGGTGACTAGGTTTATATATAATACACACCATGCAAATAAAAATGGGTTGCCAGCCTCGCCTAGCCCTGGCTATGACTGATGGGTGTCTATTGAATGGTTCGCTATTAGGGGCCCGAGGTACGAGGAGATGGATTCTTGTATCATGAGGTTTGGGCCGCCAATACGCTGTATACCGGTAGTGGTGGCGGATAATAAGCGTGATAAATATTGTGGGGGGTTTATCGGTGATGGGAGGGAAGGGAGTTGATGAGCTATTGAAAAGGGGCGGCTCGTAAAGATTGAACCTAGCTTATATATTTTTTCTTAGCTTATAGTTTCTACTATATTCTATTCAACGCGTGCTCATGCGCCATGCCGAACATTCTGCACCTGGGAGATGCAATCCACTCTTCCCGCGTCACCTCACATCACTCATATTCATACTAACTTCCAGAAGAGCGCGTTTCCCATCCTTGCTAAATCATTGAAACGGCGGCCGGTAGGTAATTGTGGCACTTGAATAACGGCAAGGACCAAGCTCTGCTTTTTAAAAACCCCATCACCTTGGTGCCACAAAAGCCTCCCCTGATTCAGTGCTAGATACAAACTAACGATAATTACCCTTGCAATAAAGTTTAAACTATTAAGCTAAAGACCCGGGGGCCTTCAGAGGGGCCACCTTTAACACAGCCCTCTGCTTTCTACAACTTTGGACCCCTCGCTCCACAAGCGGATTAAAGGCAAGGCTCTCTTTCTAGCCTTGTGCCCCACTGACAAAAACCGGAGCCTATCCCCCTTTAGCGGATGGAAAAGTAAAAATCGGTTTCCTTAGCGATATCTAAAGCGGAGGTCTTATAGTAAGTCAGGACCCTGGAAGACAAAAGCCACCTTTGGCGAAGTGGTGTTGAATCACCCCCGATCACTCGCTCTGAGGGTTTAGTTTTCGAAGTTTAAAAGCTCATTCATGTAGGATGAGCGACCGAAGTTTTTGTCTACCTCCAGCCGCAAGAGAAGAAGGGGAGAGAAAATATATTAAAGGTAAGTAGGTAGGTTTAACTTGCCCATCCCACGTAAAGCATGTTTTTCGACCCTTTTGAGGGGAATCGGGGGGGGCCGGGAGAAGAAGAAAAATCAAGGGTCAAAACCATAGGTGGAAAGAGCAAAAGAAAGGGCCTAGTGTGGCGATATAAAGGGACAGAAAGCTGTAAACCCTCAAGAGACCCTGGATGAGGATGAAATGTGGGATATAAATGTTCCTTAAGGAACGATACCTTCTGAGGTAGTAAGATCAAAAATTAGTACTAAACAAACCTTTTGGAGGTTCTTGCCCCCAAGAGGAATCCCCGTCCCCCTGAATATCAGTAAGACTGCCGAAGAACACACAAAGATGTTCTAGTGCTAGAAACCGCCGTGTGCGCTGGGCACCGTTGAGTGAAGTTTTAAAGGTCGCCCACATACTAGCCATACGTCTAATGACATCAAAACAATAAGGGTAAGAAAGTAGAGTAGAGGTAGGTAATCGTCGAAAGCTCTACGAGTTCGCGCGTTAAAAAAGAAAACTTGGGGAATAGCAAGAGAGAGCCGATGACCACCTCATTGTCAGTGTTTCTCCACATAAAGCCAAAGCTCGATATAGCTAGTTCTTTACATTACCACGAAATGAGAATGTGTCTAGAAAACTCGCTTATTGTCCTCAAAGAGTAAGCCGAGGGGTTTGTGTACTAAATTCGCACAGTCTATAATCCCCTAAGTTAGGCCCCAACAGCCTCTAGTTCTCTACTACTGGACTCAGATAAGATATCCCCTTTAGAAAACCTAGGAGTTAATAGCTAGGAAATATGTCTCTCTATTTCCCTCAATCCTCGACTAAGCTTTCTAGAATGCGGATACGCGATGCTCCATCTCTTGATGTTCATACGATGCTTTAAATATATCTTTTCCTTCCCCCTCTCATTCGAAACAAACATATACCCACAAAATGTCCCACCTATAGAAACACTCCCAAATCTATCAGCTCTCTCTTCCGCTAGGAATAAAATGCAAAAGCAAAAAGTTCTGTCAAGGGAAAATCTTAAACTATCTCTTGGTGTAGTCGGTCCATCTATTAAGCCCATTATATTCTCCCGTCGTCCTCTTTCGTTCCTTTCACCCATTCGCCTTCATGCCGCCTTGGGGCTTCGTTCCTCAACCACGGCATCATTCCCGATCACTCGTACAATTGCAGAATGGTAACAATATCTCGTTCCTTTCCTCTATCATCACCTAGCTGACTCGTTTCTCTGGCCTTGGCAGAGGCGGGTAGCCTTCATTCCCTCCTTCGGCTTAGGGGGGTTAGACACTGTCGAGTGTTTGCTTATAGCCGGAAGATTGGCGCCTAGTGGTAGCTAGCGCATGAGTCATGGCTATATCGCGCGAACTAATCAAATGTCAAGCAGGTGCTCGGCGGGTAGCATTACGAAGACTTAAGAATAAAAAGGGCACTAAGTGCAATTTGTCCAGTTCTCAAGCCGACTATTTGCATTACTATAGGCCGACTGATAGGTTACTTTTTGCCAAGGCCCAGCAATTTCTTTTAATAAATTCATGTGTCTTCGGTGCTAGGGGAGAATTGGTCTGGTATAGTGGCAGGTGAGTAGAAGGTTACCGGAGTGTTGACGACTTCAAGATTTCCTGATTCTAAAGTCTTATTTCACTCCCAAAAACCAGATAGAGCTTTATCGAGAGTTTTAAATAGTGAAATGTCAGGCTGGGAAGAAGCGATAGACCTATGGCTCTACAATTATTATTATTCTCTCTGGTAGTCCTCTTTGCCTCCTACCATAAATAGCGACTATTCCGTAGTGACAGGGCTATCGTTTGGCTGGAGAAAGGAGCTTCACCAGGCGGCGAACACCCCAGTCCCATTTCACCTATCATTTTGAACATATTATTTTACAATTCAAAGGACAATATCTCGTGTTGTTGCCCTAGAACACTTAGTCAAAGGGCTACAGTACAGTCACTTCATAGCCTCAATACTAATGTGGGAAAATACAGGCAAATAGCGCAGCGGCAGACGGTAGAATGGGAGGATTCGCTTAGAACTTGGACACTATGTAGGAAAGGTAGGGGAGGCATGTTCAACAACCCCCACCTCACAAACTAAACTGACTGTAAAGACATGTGTATAAATAAAACACAATCGGAGAGTCCTGATCCTGAGAATGCTAGAATTTCATGACACTCCCAAGGTTCCAGGCCGGCAGGATTCACCAAATGAAATCTCACAAAAGTTACTTGAGCGTGCAGAAGCACGGGTAACTGGCTTTACCCCAAAGACAATCTAATCTCCTAGGGTGGCTCCACTCCCGATGGGAAAATAAATTCAAAAAACTATAGCAGGAAATAAAGAATTTTTCTCGGCAAAAAGTAAAAAAAAACGAAGCTGATCAGCGCTAACCCTGTTGGCGATCCCGGGTCATGTTACCTGGTCCCCCAAAATACTTTGGCCAATAAAGTATTTCCGGGGGCAGTAAGAGTCTGTGATAGCCAAAAGGGAAGCTAGCTGGGCCACCCTCTTGCTATTCGCGCTGACCTCCGTATAAACTGCATCCTTGCTAGCTTGTTCTTTCGTGAGATGCGAGTGATCAGCAGTGATGCAGTCTAGGACAGGGAAGGGGCACTATGCGGACGCGTTAGGAAAGAGTGTTTATAATAGATGAATTCGTAATTCGGATTTAGTTCTGGTGCCTGGAAGTGGTTTAGGACCCCTCCTCTGTCAAATATCGAACAAGTTGGACAATATCTCTCGAGCCCATGATCAGCACCAAGCCTCTTGCAGAAGTGTCTATCGATTTTGTAGCTCTTTGACCCTGCACACCTGGCTCGAGTAGCGAAAACTATTGAGCGCTCACGTTACCTTAACATTCTATATCACTCTATCTTCAGGATGGGCCACTTTTTCAAAGACCAGAAAATTCATGTACCTGCCTGCTGTCGTGTCGGCTACTCTACCGACAGTTAGGCGGTAGCTGTGGATCCAAAATTGGCAATTCAACCAGAGTTGAGAAGGGAATGACTAATAAATAGTCTGGAGCACTTCCCCCTTGAGAGCATATGTTACCATCCCTTGGGCAGTACTTACACAAACGGAAAGACTCTCCAAACGGCAATAAGACCGTATTGCGTTAGCTGTTGATTAGTTCATTGATGGTTGAGGTATGTTGGCTCCCCTAAGTTGGTGGAATATAGTAGGATATTGTTAATTAAAGAGCACAAGGGTTCGTTCGGACTCGGTCAGCGAAGCTAAGATCCTAAGCCAATTTTCCAAAGCCAAACACATATATTAAAGAATGCTAGGTAAGAAGGAAAAGAATAGACCCA
>QOVD01000276.1:25520-80023 GCA_003521225.1 Tuber microsphaerosporum | reverse complement strand
GGGGGTAGAGTGGGGTTTGGGCTTTAGGAAAGAGGAGGGGGGTCTGGGTAGTTAGTCTGTTAGGAGGAGTGTAACTTATGTATTAGCGTATTGGTATTACAATCTTGCCTTCTTTGTCTGCCCTGTTTTCGTAGTTGGCCGGAAATATTCATTTGATCACAGTAAATTCGAAAGCTAAGCCTGGTGTTGTCGAGTCCGAGTGATACTTGTGAAGTGAGCCATGGAATTTAATGACATCGAATGATTCCTATAATAGTAGAAAGCGGAATGCGGACTACCCGGGTTTAGGGTTTTAACATGTGTTGCATAGTCAGGGCCTCTCCACTGTGTAGTGTTGGATATACCGGTATTATATTTGTCGTAGGAATGCCTACGCGGGCACCCACGAACTTCCACATAATAATATTATTATGGCTGAATTTTTGTTTGCGTACGGATTTGCAGTCATCCCTTTTATCTTATCACTTTCTATTTTCTTTAGGCAATCAATCGATATTGCCTTCTTTTACATTTGCCTAGTGCTCAGGAAATAAGTAGTAACAATTCGTGGCGTAAAGTACCACTGCGCTAGATTCAAGACATCATACTATCTTACATACCATAAACAGTACCAGCCTGCTCAGATCAAACCCAAACATCACACCAAACCTCCCCTCCACAACACCCCCTCCTCCCTCTGTCACCTGCCCCTCCAACCTCCACTCTCCCTGTTCACCACCTAGACCCCAACGCTCCCCCCACTGTACCCTCCAACCCCCCTGTGCATCCTCCCCCTCCTCTCATCACTGCCCCTTGCCCTCTCACCATACAACCTTCCACACAAACCCCGCAATAGCAGATGTCAGAGAGAGGAAGTATTCTACACATGTTTGTTCTCCAACTTGCACACTTTTGTTATATTCTGTCAGGGATTGTGATGTAGGCAGTTGTGCAGGGTGTGGGATAGGTATGTGTGGATGGGTAAGTGCATTTGGGTTGGGTGTGGTGGGGTATATATAGGTGGTTGTGTGCCCTGTCTATTGCTTGGATGTGAGTGGATTGGATGGATGGATGGTGAGGATTTTGGGGTATGTATTGTATTTTTATTCTTTCTACTTTCTGATTTCTGATTTTATATGCTGATTAACTATCTACCAAGCATACCTAACCAACCCTGCAAAATGTATTCCAAAAACGACAGAAAAATTCAATTCCTCCTTGCAATTCTCGACTGCCAAGTCGGTCAAGTCAAAGTCTCTCCTCCCCCCCTACCTCCTTAACCCCCTTCCCCTCCCTCTCAGCTAACAAGATAGGTGGACTTTCAAAAACTCGCCGACAAGCTCGGTTACAAAAACGTGCGCAGCGCCGCAGACAGTTACTACCGTTTCCGCCGCGGGCTAGATCTTGGCGCTTCCTCATCCTCTTCTAGTAGCAGCAATCCCAGCGCCCGGAGTTCCATCAGAAAGAAACCGAGACTGCGTAAAAGGAAGGTCATTTACTCCGATGATGATGGTGAGGAGGAGGAGGGCGGTGAGGATGAAGATAGCGGTAGTGGGGGTGATGCTGCGGGGTGCGAGATTAAACAGGAATGTACCGAGGGGGGGGACGGTGTGAGGATTAAGCTAGAGTGTGATAATGAAGAAGCGATATTCGTCAAGAGTGAGTCGGAGGGGGAGGATGATGATGATGGTAATATCATTGGGAGGAACAGGAGGAGGAGCAGGGAGGAGGGAGGATGGTTCAGTGGGTTTCAGGGGATGGGGTATCGCCACGCTAGCACTGGTACTGGGAATGGGTTTGAAGGAGCGAGGTTTGATGGCTACGGGGTTTTGGGTGGGTTACCGCCACCGCTGGTGGTTGTGGAGAGGGCACTGCCGGAGAAGGTGGCTGAGAAGGAGGGGGTTGTGGTGATCAAGGATGAGCCAGTAGATGAGGAGAAGTGGGTTTGGAAGTGGTGAGTGTAGATGGGGGAGTACAGATGGGTAGTGGGGAGGGTTTTCCCTGTTTTCGTGTTTGATAATGCTTCCGGCTATACCTCAGTATTCTTTTCGAAGGGTTTTGGTGAATGTTTTTGCCTTGTTCTGTTTCTCGTTATTTGGCTTGTACAACTTATCGGTAGGTTCAAGAAGTATGCGAAGCGGTCGGGGAGGCCTAAACATGAAATCGTCAAGATGAAAGCGTAGTTGTGATATCTAATTAGGGAGGTTCGAAGTTCTCGGCGCAACAATCAGCACGCGGTGTACTTTCTTCACAAAAAGGTTTTTAGTGTCTGTTTCCCCAGGCTAGTACTTACTGCAGCCCGGAAGGGTATATCTTGGCTGGTAGCTTGAAAATCGATTTCGTGGTTGAAAAGTACAGCTGTGCACTGTTGGTACATGGGAAACTTGGAACCTCCACATTGTGCGGGGGTTGCGATGCACTGAGGTATAGACGTGGGGTGATCGGACAGACAGGGATTAGAAAATGTATGCTGATACATACATTTTCTAATCCCTGTCTGTCCGATCACCCACATCCATACCCGAGTACTCGAGCACTAGCACGGGCCAAAGGTTATTCGTACTAGTACTTGTACTATTCGTACACGCTTACAAAAGCGCTATGTCCCAAAAGGCAGATACGTCATAGGGTCCAACACTGTTTGGACTCCGGGACATCCCGTGAGGGGTGGTGGGGTTGAGAGTTGTCCCTTGAGGTTGGTTTCCACTCCATGTGGGCCTTGGAAGATAATGTAATAGTTTCCCGCGATAACTCGTACTAGTACTCGTGGTCTAGGTTTCCTATATTGAATAGCGTCCGTGCCCTATCGTGCGTTAAACCCAAACATACCGTAACCAATGTACCGTATGGCGATAACATCAAATGGCGGTTCGAGAAATCACTGTTCCGGGTATCCTAGTAAGTGCAATATACACATGTACAAGTACTGTACAGTGGTTCCGACAAGAATAGTGGGCTGTACTATGCAGTGTTCGTCCCGTCACCCAATATTGAAAAGTGATCTAAGGTTGTCCCATGGTGTGACCCTTTGTGTAGGTACTCGGGTATGTACGTGGGAGACCGGACAGTCAGGGGTTCTAGAGGCCTGACCGTACCTACTCTCATAGGAAATAAAGGAATGAATTTGGCATTGAAATTGCTCAAACAAGCAGGAAGCTTTGACACCTCCTAATCCCTGGCTGTCCGGTCACCCACGTCCATACCCGAGTACTTGTATCCTGCCCCATTATTTGATAGTTAATGGTAGAGCTGTGACAAAGCCCACCTATGAGCACGAGCACTTAGTATCGGAGTTCTGGAGGGCTGCCGCTAGAAACCGTCTATCAATGCCCCCAATTCTAGTCGAAAGAGACGGCAACGGCTGGTATGGGAATATACCGGTAGTAGGCTAGCGATTAAAGAAGCCAAATTCAATGACGCACATTCCGGTACCATATTGTTGTCCGGCTTCGTTGCTCCCTCAATGTGATATATATCGCGCCGAGAAGAGTCCCCATGTTCAAAAAGGCAGACCTACCCCTCGCCACGAATATACTCGCAATCATTCTACCTTTCCCACATCCGTACCAATGCCACCTGCCTCAGAAGAAGTTCTCTTTCTCATCTCGTGTGTTCGGAACACTGGAGACGGTAAAGTATACTCCCTTCCCCTCCCTCATGCCAACGGCATACAGCCGATGCTGACGCGCGACAGCCAAATTGGAAAGCCGTATGTGACGAAAGAGGCATCGTCAGCACAAATGCCGCGTATGCACTCGCCTCCCGATCCAGAGAATATCTGCTAATGCCTGTCCTTCAGAACGAAGAGATGGTATCGCTTATCCAATGCGAATCCAGTGAGCGCGGCGGCAAAGTCCTCAGCATCAGAGGCTGCAGAGGAAGCCCCTGCGAAAGCACCAAGGGAAAAGGTTCCCAAGGCAGATAAAGTGCCCAAAGGGAAGAAACTACCCAAGGAGGAGAAGGCTGGGGCTTCCCCACGAAAGAAGAGAAAGACTGGAAAAGCGGCGGAGACAGAGGTAGAGGAACCCCAACCTACCGGCACCACCAGTAGCACAGTGGAGGGCGAAAACGAATCAATGGAGGAAACGATGGAAACGAATGGGACAGAAGTAGCAGAAGGAAGCTCTGATTAGGGATTGGTGAATGGCTGTTTTACCGAATTTTTGTGTCGTGTTGATAATATAGCTATCTGAATCATCTTTTTTCTTTTGGCGTTTTGGCCTAGTTCATGACCTTCGCTTTCTCGAATATCTACGCACAAGGAGGTGTTTGCACTGCCATTGTTAGCATCAATGAGGAGAGGTTTATTTTTAGTAGATATCATCGATTTTTGACGGACGACGTTGGCCATCCTCGCCCATGATATTCCGTCCCACCATGCAGGGCGGACGCAGCAACGGGGGCATCTGTAGGCCGAGCGTGTCACTCTGTACTCGAGTAGCGTAGATGCCATCTCCATTCTCGCATAGATTCACTCTCAATGCCCTATCATAGATAATGGAAAGGGGAGGCTTGTAGGGAATAGGGTTCCCTGAAAATATCTATCATTGAGTTATATGCTGGTAGTAAATGGTTATGGTAGGTGGTGGTGGTGGTGGTGGCTGGACCCCAGAAAACGTGGTGTTGGGTTAGATTACAGCACTCGGTACAGTAAGAATGGTTGATGCAGGTGATTGGCGCGTGCTTCCCATGGCCATAAGCGAGTACTCGGGTACTAGTACTGCACTCGAGTGCTATGTAGTACCGGTATTTTCTGTAGATGTGTTGTGAGCTGGAGTGCCCTGGGCAGTGGGAATGATGGGCTTCCGGTAACATAGTCTCCTCGAGTATGGGCAATGAGAGCAAAACTGGGCAGAAGGCGATACTTTATTTCTCGCAGCTCAGAGAGACGAACTGAGTGGAGACTTTTTTTTAAAAAAAGGTCAGGATGGCCACCTGAACGGTTTTGAGGGGGCCAATTGAATGCTGGGACAGCTCTGTTATCCCACTTTCTCCGCACCTCTTGCATTGAATTTTAGATGTTGTGGATGCTCTCGGTTGCTGCTGGCGACCAATCCCCCTCCCCTCCCCTCCCTCCTATGGCTTGCCTAGTTGTGTGCTACCGGTACTGTATGGTACTGTATGTGTTTGTGCTGCGCTGCACTCACGCCCACGCCCACGCCCACGCCCACGCCCACGCCCACGCCCACGCCCACGCCCACGCCCACGCATTCACTCTTCCAGCCGCCGCTGTCCCTCCTCCCACCACGCATGACGGTGGCCATCCATCCAGCATCATCGTCTGAGGTAGTTGGCTCCCTCTGCAACCGCAAACCCTCACCTCACCGCACACACAAGCCCCAACTTGGCTTACATCCAGCATCCCCCCCCTTCAAGTCTTCTCACAACCCCACCGTTTGCCATTCTCTCTTCCTCTCTCCGACTTCACCGACGTCTGTATTTTCGATATTTCCCTGTTTGCTTTGTTGTTCTTCTTTGCCTTCGCCTTTGTCTCCATCCTTTCCTCTCCCAATCCCCCCACCTATCATAATCATAATACCCCACCATCGATACATCTGATTGCGCGTCCCATTTGTTGCTTTCTCATCTTCATCTTCCATCGCAACCCTCTACAGCTCCTCCATCAGCTACTCATCCACCATCCTTATCCAAACACACCTCGAACATGAGTGAGAGGGATAGTACATCAGAGTCCGGTAAATAATCCTGCAATAAATACCCTTTTACTCCTGTTCGGGTTCTGTGACTGATTTGTTTATCCCTGCGTCGGGCCAATAGCATCGGGCCCCCACAGTCTTGTGCTTACACCAGAGGAGAAGAAGGTTTTCGGACAACTTTTCCAAGCCGCTGATAGCGACAAACTTGGTGTTGTGACGGGAGAACTCGCTGTAAAGTTTTTCGAAAAGTCCGGACTCAATCCGAGGATTTTAGGAGAGGTTTGTTAATTCTTGTCAACCCTCTATGGCCTTGTATTCGGGCTATTGTACTGACATATCTTTAGATTTGGGGCATCGCAGATACCGATAACCGAGGGCTGCTCACAAAAGTTGGATTCAGTGTTGCTTTGAGACTGATCGGGTACGCACAGAATGGGCAGCACCCTCGGCCCGAATTAGCACAGAATCGTAAGGGGTTCCTATTTTCTCCATGATAGCCGTGACTGAGATCCACATATTGACTTGGTATAATCGACTACTTTAGCTGGCCCACTTCCTAGATTTGAGGGCTTCAATATCCCGTTAGCTCCTCCCACTACATCATCTCCTCCCCCACCGCCGCCCCCTGTTTCCCAGCCAGCGATCCCGGGCCCCGGGATGATTCGAGTACCGCCACTTACACCTCAGGATGTGGAAAAGTTTACCGGGTTATTTGAACGATCCGGGGCTATCGATGGCTATCTACCAGGTAATGGATTGACCCAGCTGCTGTCTACTTTGTCTATTCGGGGCTGACTAATTTGTAACTAGGTGATATTGCAAAGGGGATATTTCAACGCGCTAAGCTCCCCAATCAGACCTTGGGCATAATATGGAACCTCGCCGACCGGCAGCATCGCGGTGTTTTAGGTCCCGCAGAGTTCGTGGTAGCCATGCACCTTATCACATGTTCAAAGAATGGCACTCTCCCTGTACTACCCCAGATTCTGCCCCCTGGACTCTATGAAGCTGCCGCAGGACGTGGCCCCACACGGAATGGCGATCGGAGGCCAGCAGGGAGAGGCATTCCACCGCCATCTATGCCTCCTGTCCCTCCGATTCCCCAACACCATAGTGGACCTTTGCAGCAAGGCCGCGCGCAATCGCCCCGGACATTCACCCCCCCCATAACACAGCCTGTCCAGCTCGATGCTACTGGAGAATGGGTTATCACGCCTGCCGATAAGGAGCGATTTGACTCGGTTTTCTTGACGGTCGACAAGCAGAACAAGGGATTCATTACTGGTAAGTACCACGTTTAGATTATTCACCGATACGCATTTCTAATTTGAATACTAGGTGAGGAGGCGGTGCCGTTTTTCTCTAACTCCAGACTTCCGGAGGATGTTCTTGCCGGCATTTGGGATCTTGCCGATACTAATGGGTCTGGACGCTTGAGTCGCGAGGAGTTTGCCATCGCTATGCATCTAATTCGAGAGCAGCGCAACTTTCCCGATGGCAGTGGGCCTTTGCCAGAGGTCCTTCCTCCAAATCTAATTCCTCCTAGCATGCGTGCGCCTGGGCAGTTCGTAGGTCCATGTATGATTCACGGCTCCTTCGCTTATCGTTGATTACCCGCTAACGTGCATGCAGCCGCGTTTGAGCCTCCCCCACCACCTGTTCCCCCGCCACCCCCCAAGCCGGCCTCACAAGACCTATTCGAATTGGATTTTTCGTCTCCGGCCCCACAAACGAGCTCGGCACCCCCATCTACTCAGAACCAGAGCCCACTTAGTCCTTTTGACACGGATGTCTTTGGAGTGCCGAACAGGCCGACAATTTCGCCAAATGCCTCAGGTTCTGCCCCTGAACCCAAGGCGCCAATGCCGCAAGGGCCCCCAAACTTCTTCGGACCAAGTCGTGCCTTTGTGCCATCCTCTAACTTTGGGCAGTCGATGATTTCACCTTCGGGGACCGGGGGATCAAATCACTCTGCGCCACCGGCGACTCGTCAGACACAATCAATGGTGGAAGATCTGCTTGGTGATGCTGATCCTGAAATCACTAAAAAGTTCTCTAACGAGACCACAGAATTGGCCAATTTGTCGAACCAAATTGGTACTCTGACTAAGCAGACTCAAGAGCTCAAGATCAAGAAGTCTTCGGCGGAACAAGAGTTAACCACATTGAGCTCTCAGAAGCATCACATTGAGGGACAGCTGGCATCACTTAGGGCTGCTTACGAGCGCGAGGCAGAACAGCTGAAGCAGGCAGAAGATCAGTTGGCTAAATCGAAGAATGAACTGATGACTCTGAGGAGCGAATATCGTACTGCTGAGCAATCGTACACCGATCTTCAGTCTAGAAAGCAGGAGATATCCTCGGCCCTCGAGTCTGATAGGCGAGAAAATGAGAACTTGAACCAGCGCATGAGGGTGATCAACCAGGAAAACATTAACCTACGCCAAGAGCTTGAGAAATTGCAATCTCAGGCAAGGCAGCAGAAAGGAATGGTTGCCATCAACAAGAAACAAGTCTCCACTGGCGAGGTTGAACGTGAGCGACTAAAGAGTGAGATTGATGACACAAGGTCAAATGTTGCTAGTCCTCCTCCTCCCAGCAGCCCCACACCTTCTCAAGCTAGCCTCAATAACAACCCTTTCCACCGAAGGCCGCCTGCCGCTCCCGAAACTGCATTCCCTCCATCACCGCTGGCTCCTGGTAACAACCCGCCGGCGCATGCTACAACTCTTGAGGATGTGTTCGGCCCCTCTTTTTCAGCAACGCCTTCTCTTAATCCCACATCTACCGGCTTCTCTCAGAAGTCCACCACCGAGGGCAGTGCTGGGCCGTCCGCACCATCGGCCTCTGAAGGCCCCTCGCATTCAACTCCCCCTACATCTCCACCAACGTCCTACCACAACTCCCCTCAGACGGACGCCGCACCTCCTGGGACCGCATCCCATATGACACCGTTCTTGCCCATGCCCATTAGTCGTGCCGACTCAGTCACCTCATCTGTGCAAGTCAACCCATCGGCTAGTAACCAAGGTGACCACGAATTCTCTCGACCCGATACACCAACCAATTGGGCCAGTAGTTCCATTAGCGAAACCCCGGCGAAAGAGAAAGACTCGTTCAAGCCAGATGACAGAAGAAGTAGCATGAGCGTCCGAAGCGACACCGGTACAGAGTCTTCCGCCAAGGCTCCCTTCCCTTCCAGGAAAATTGAAGATAGATCTCCGTTTGCGGCACCTGTTGAGCGTAATACCACTGGCAACACAACCGGGGGGGACGAGCAAAGCCAATCGGGGAAACAGTGGGACTCTTTTGGATCAGCATTTGGAACAAGTGGGACGATTCCAGGAGCCTTCCCCTCGCCCATCAAGCCGAATCCAACCGGTGAAAGCATCAAGAGTAACCGAAGCAGGACCAGCCAAATGAGTAGATCTGATTTTCAGCCAATGTACAACTCTGGTGCTAAGGAAGACCGCAACAAGGATTTCGATGAAGCCTTCAAGAACCTTAGAAGTCAGGAGAAGCAGCACACTGGGGGTTCTGGCATTGATGATACATTCAAGAATCTCAGGACCCAAGAGCGACAACACACAGGCGGTTCTGGGATAAGCTCCGTCCAGTTTAACAAGGAGTTCCCACCGATCGTGGAAGTTGGTCGTGATGAGGATAGCGATAGCGACAATGAGAAGGGGTTTGAGGACAATTTCAACCCCAACCCCGTACCAAGCCATACACAACCAGCCACCACAGCGCCTCCTCCAACTACCAGCCCTGCACCAACTGGACCCGGAAATGCACCACCCCCTCCAATATCGGCTCAGCAGTCACCTCCATCATACACCCCAGGGCCAAAGCCTATGGGAGGGATGGAAAAGGGAAACTTTCCAGCTGAATATAGCGGACTTTTGCCTTCAAGATCCGATACGATGAAACACGAGGGGAGCACTCCTGGTGGTAGTAGTAACGCCATTGGTTTTCCAGCATTGAGTCAATCACCAACCGTTACAGGAAATTCAAATGCCGATGTATTTGGCCAGGGCAGTTCTCTATTCTCTTCTTCTCCTTCATCAACCAACAAGAACCCCCCATCCAGTGCTCAAAACAATAGCATGTTCTCTTCTTCACCTCCAACAGCTTCCAAGAGCCCAGTGCCTGTTGGAAACCCTCCTGTGCCAGCAAAGACTGCCTTCGGGGATGACTTTGATAAAGAGTTCGGAGATCTCGCAGAAGCTAAGGAAATTGATGATAAGGCTGATGACAACGAGTTTGGAACTAACTCGGCATTCGGTGATTTTGATCCAGTGTTTGATGTAGCGTCGCCTAGGGGTAATGTAGCGCCTGGAACTGCGGTTACGGATGACGACTATACCAACTTTAACTTCAACATTGACCCACCCGCTGGCCAACCTCAGCAACAAGAAGTGAAGACAGCGAGCACGCAGGATTGGGACGCGATATTTGCCGACTTGGATACAAAGGAGCCGGCGCAGGGCCAGCCCCCGAGAACACAGACGAACGGCAATGTGGGAGGTGAAACGTCTGGGGATACAAGACAACAGAGTGGTACGGGCCCCGATGTCGAGGCTGGTGGCGTCGCTCTTGGCGGCGGTGAGGACGGCGGCCAGCTTGGAGAGGAAGAAAAAGTTATCAAGTTAACCGGAATGGGATTTAACAGAGAGAGTTCGGTGAAGGCGCTCGAAAAGCACGGTTACAACCTCGATCGGGTAAGGCTCTTGTAGTTGTCTATTAGGATATTGCTAATCCCCCGCAGGCGGTGAATTCACTCGTTTCGGATGCATGAACGGATTAAAATCGAACGTCTTGACTAAGAAATGAAAGGAAGGTGGTTTTTTTGTCTTTTGCCTTTTCACCCATATCAAAGGTCCCTCAATTTGCTTGTGGAATTTTCTTTTTTTGTTTACGATTTTGCTCTCTCATTAGCCTTTCATGAGCGGTCTGTCTTGTGGTGGTGGTGGTGGCAGCGGCGGTGTGTAACGGATCAACCGACTTTGCTTTGCATGAGTATTCTCTTTTCCTTGTTTTTCCTTCTGTTTACTGTATGATTCCACTCTTGCATTCGTTTGAGATGAGACGCCCCGGCGGGGTTTGTGGTTCTTTTTGTTTCTTTCCAGTTGGTTGGGGGCGGGGGTGAGTGGGTATGGATTGGGTGGAATGGAACGGAAAAGCTGATTAGGTGATTGGGGAAGTGGGGGGTTGTGGAGGGTAGCAGTGTTACTGGATGAAGCACAGGTTTTGTGTGGTGTGATTCTCTATGATGTGGCGCGTGATGGCGTTTTATAGGGGTTTGTGAGATATGAACCTCCATGATCATACCACTAGCCCAAGGGCACAACATACTCTTGCAGACGGGGCTTTACGAGAGGAGCGTGAGATCAGGCTTATAATTTGAAAGACCGGGAACCAAAACTCAGGACGCAGAATCTCACCCTCGTAATCACTGACAGTAAGACACCCGAATATGCCCTCTTCCCAACAAAGTCCCACATTAAGCGCCCCCCCCCCTGCTTCGAAGATAATGAATCTCTTGTCCACAGCTCTAGCCATCATCATCACGAGGAAAATGCTCTTCCTGATATAAAACCCCCTAGCCCACACCTACTCGCACAAAACCTGTTTAGAAGAATACACCACCTTCAAAGACGGGTATGTTACTCGGTTGCTAGGTGAATGCGCCTTCATTTACCGTCTCACTGTGTACCCCCCCACCAAACATCTGTCTTGCCCTGCTCTGCTATGTTCGGTGCTAGAGCATGTATCATACTCTGAGTTTGAAAGTTAAGTGGTGGGTCATGAAGGCTCACTCATGCCCTATTCTCGGGCTTTGTTGAACATACGTGGATAGCTACGCACTAGAGCGTTGGGCATAAGTAGATCATTACGTATTAGAGCATGCTAGAGTTACAATCTTTCTGTTTATAAATGCTTCCTTGTTTCCTCCCCTTCCTTCCTTGCTTTGCTCTTCAACCTTTCATACTATGTATGATATTCTTCACAAGTTCAATTGTACACTCTATGCATCGTACTTATTACATCCAACCTCTCTTGCGAAGCCTTCATTACGACCACTGCTTCACCTCCCAATATTATTCCCAATAGGTTTGGGTTTGATATGGCAGTAGCGATTGAGTATGATAGGTGAAACATCAGATAGGATAAGTCGGGGTTGTTTGACAGGTAAGATGTGGATTGTTCCAGCATGATACTATGCTTGCTCGATTGTATGATAAAAAAGCTAAGGGTAGAACTACTCAGGTATGATATTTCGTATGGTGAATTATTCAACTACGGTGGTGTTAGTGGGAGGTTTGTCGGTTGGTGTTCCGCCCGGGTGGGAGCAGCTTGCCCGCTTGCTTGTTTACATATCACAGCCAGGCAGGGAGGCTACGATAATCATATCCTCTATGATTGGGAGGGGACAGCCCGATCAATGACCCTCCGTAAGGAAGGAAGGAAGGAGTCTCACAAGCAAAAGCTTTGGCAGAGAGAACCTGATTTTTAGATCAATTTATATCGCGCTAGGAACGGATCCTATAAATTTCCATAGGATCGTATGTATGTAGGGGGAATAAGTTAGGACTCAAGCGGGAAGGAGTGAGTAGTATCGGGAGTGATTGAGTGAGTGAGTGATAACTCATGATCGCTGGACAAAAAATACTCGATACTTCGTGGGCCAATATACGGAGGTACTGTACAGGGCCTAAGTTTTGTAGGTTCCACAAGCGAGATCTGCTACCCACACCCCCCTGTGGGACCTACAAAACTTAGGCCCTGTACCTTCGTAAGACCTCCGACTCGTGTATTGTATTGTGTCGTCAACTATGATACCTAGAAGATACAAATTAGTGCCCTCCAGGAATACCGAGAGCGGCATGCCGAGTAAGTCAGAACTACTATGCAAACAATCAGCTACTCGGAAGGATCCTGGGGGCATGGTTCGTTCGCGGGCGAAGAGAGCTTGAAAGAAGTAAAGAAACGGGGGGGGTATCGAATACAGCGCTGCATTGCTATAATAGGCATACCTAGAGTCAGAAGGCTGTGTGGCAACCTAATAAAAAGGCCCGAATCTCGAGTACTGAGCAGAAAAAGCTTGCGTATTCATGATCCAACAACACAGTAACATACTCTTGTCAGTTCGCCGCTTGCGACTCAGCGTTGAGCCCTACGCCCTAAGCACGAGTGGGGAATATCGACGTAATCTCATCCAGTAAGCAATGCCTCCCGCTATACCAGGAAAAAACGTCTAAGGGGGGGGGGAGGATTGCTCTCTAAAGTGAAGGTCCTTTCTTTTTTCTCTGTCCGGTTCTTGGCGATGGGTTACCAGCATTTACCCGTCGTATCGCTAACTAGCACACGTAACGTGACTAACGTCCTAACCCCACGCTTGGATTATTGGCTCTTCATTTTCCAGTCTAAGAGGAAAGGGCAACTAGTCTGGGGATATTGTCAACGAGATAAAGAATGAGATGCTCAATTCACAAGAAGCACCACGGATTGTTGAACAAGGTTTATAAAACATTGAGAGAGAAGTAGGGAGAAGGAACCTTACCCAGGGGCGGAATAGATGACATTGCCCGCGAGGGGTCTACTGTCAAGTGCCGTTACTCATGGGACATTGCATACGTTAATTTGCACATACTATTCTCCAGGAGAACAGGCTAAGAAAACTTAAGTATAAGAGTCAATCTTACCTGTTAGCTATAAGTTACTTTGGCTCTATCAGCATTTCGGTATTAAAGTTAGCTGCACTCCAGAGAATGAGAAGGGACCAAAGGCCACCTAGCGCCCTGAGGGAAACGACCAATGGTAAGCGCGAGAAAGAAACATAACGTCACGAAAGGGAGGCAATACATCAACAGCAGCTTGCTGTCTTTGCGCTATTCTTGTGTTTGAGGAAATTGGGGGCAGCAGGAGTATCTGTAGGGAAGAAAAAAAACTATATCCAGGGATGCACGGGAAGGGAAGCTTGAATGCTTTGTATATCACCGAGGTAGGCAGCCGAACATTGTCCGATGCTCATACACAAATAGGTGTCGTCAAGTCGAATTATAGTGATGTCCATGCCGCATAACTCCCTGAGGTCATCCTCTTCCCGCATGGCTCACTGCCATCACGCCAGAGCTTCCTAATATAATAACCCCAATAAATTAAGTGAATCCTAAGCTGATTTCCCTATTCCCCTTTACATGCTCCCGTAGAACAAATTCACCAGCCAGGCCAATTAAGACGGAGAATTCCCTAGTCACTACCGCGTGTGAAAGAAAACAAGCCAAAATCTACATATCATACCAGCAGGATAAGTGTTAGTTCTTATGGTATCGTTATGTGAAATACCTAGCTGGCGCAGTGGTTAGTATGCATGAACTAATTAACCTCCTGTGCAATTAGCGGGAGTCCAGGAGTTCAATTTCCCTCATCATCATGGGTTATTATTGAACAGTCCATCACGTAGGGTAGGAGAACGAAGGATACCTGCCCTATGGGAACTGGGAGACTGAAGACCTTAGGGCAAATCAGTACTGCTACGAGGCGGGAGAATCCGACTCTGGACCTCACCTTAGGGTGAGGTTCGCGATCGGCGGGGTAGCAGAGAAGAAAAATATTATTTTGTCACCTTTAGTTTAGAAGAAACAAGCAACTGTCCCTTTTCAAGAAACTTGCCAACTATCAACTGGAAAAGAAGGCCCACATGTCTCCACCCTCCATCCTTATCTCCACTTAGGGCATGTGATCTTTTCCCTCTCACCCTCTCTCGAGCAATTAATTATTGTCCTGGGGGAGAACCTAATTTGGAAACCTGAGAATACCAAGCCCTCCAGGGCCATGATATTATACTATTAGGCCCTGGTCCAAGCATCAAGCCTCGCCTTACTTTTAACTCTTATATTATTGGCAAGGTTGGTTGAAAGAAAAGAAAAAACGGAAAATAGGCAAAATAGACTAGAGCGCAGTAAGCGGTAATGGGAACTCGTAGCTTGGGAGCATCTCCTCCCAGGGATAAGTACTTTAAAGTAAAGCTGCTTCTGATGAGGTACCTTGGCTAGAGGGCTGTAAATAACCAAGAGAAGACAAATCACAGACATTCACCACCGACCACTAACAAAAAGATCTCTATGTGCCCAAACAAATAAGTACAACAGGAGCACTAATTATAAAATTGCTACACGGACAGGATTTAGAAATAAGTTACTGTTTAACTTACACACATGTATGCCTTCGGCCTTCAGGGGGACCAATACAACCATAAGGGCATATAATATAATAGAAGAGCACCACGATACAACACCCCCGACATATGATACGATAATCCAGTTCAGGGCATCATGTCTGACTCGAATTTAAACTCGAAATTTTTACAAGTTTTTTCTTTCTTGATATACTACATTTATTTATTTATTACTGCTTGTAGATCTACGATTTATCACCATCATATCATACCTAGCACGAAAAATTAAGCTTCTAGCAACTGTGCAGGCATTTCTTCACAGGTGTGCTCGCTCTCGAATACTTCATTTTCGGATAGATAGAAACTCTTTTCAAGACTGGTATGTAAATTAGACATTATTGTGATTCTTGTTTTGTTTTTTTTGCCTTGTTTTCCCCCATCCGACAAAAATTCAACGAGTTTTTTTGGTCGCTGCCTAGCTCTTGCCAAAATACCCCTTGCTAAGGTTGGGTGGGAGAAGGAGGGACCGGGAGGTGAGAGTGATTATTCGTGATCTAATAGTACACAGAACTCCAGTAGTTGCATTGGCTAACTTAAACCCCCAACAGTAAGTAATATTTTCCTACCGGAGGTTTCGGAAGGAATTTGCAGAAGTCCTGTCTGGGTATTCTACTCTCTCATAATCGTTGAAATATATCCGAGGAGCGTGGAAGGGGGTTCTGGGCAGGTATATTGCCCCATGCCGAAATAGAGAGACCTACTCTCTGTATTGTAATATCCTTTAGGGAAGAGAAAGAAAGCACCCTAGATAGGTAGGCAGGCAATTGCTACAAAACCCGTTTTTGTCCACTAGTTAATCGGGGAAGCACGGTCTGTACCGCAGAGTATCTGTTCGCCAAGCAGAAACGACTCTATCTACTAGTACAGTAGTTTTGCGGGAGGGGGCACATAAACTTACAGTGGAAGTGAAAAATGCTGATATTGTGTAGACCGCGTAATAACGCTCAACCTGGAATAGCACTAGCTTACCGCATTAACTCAACAAACCGAGCATCTCCTCCATGCAGGGCTCCAATCTCCGTTTTGAAAAACCAAAGGGGGATAGGAAGATCGGTTTAACTGCTACCCTATGTACGAATTCGCTTATCTTAGACAATCAATCAAACTCTGCCAAAGGCATTGCCCAATTTCAATTTGTGTCAAGTTGATACGGTATTTGAGAAAAAAAGTGGTCTAGCGGTCAGGAAGTTATCATTCCGCAAAATACCCATGCTGCAACATTCTATCACGACACTATGGTATATACAGCCGGCATGCTCTCACATCCAGAGATTTACAAACACTAGTTAGCAGCAGCAGCAAACTCGCTTCCTGTCCTTGATACAACACAGTCTGTGTTCTATGCACAGTACACCCCCAAAGAACACTAAACACCCCACCTCAGCGCATCACGAGTGACACCTAATGCATCAACCCCCCACCATTCTCCCAAACAAGTAATGCTTAGCGACTGCATTCAGCTTCCAAGGCTGTAAGCAAGCATCGCAGCGATTACTACTCCTAAGCCCGGAGCTCATTCCCAACCCCTAAAACCCCGGCACGGTAAAAATAACCAATACGGTCCGATAGGCGCGGGTAGAATAAATCATGAGAAAAAAAGACCTCAAATTCCACAACGGAGTTTAACGACTAGAGCTACACATAGTCAAACTAACCAAACAAGATTAGGCTAGACCAAACCGGCTAAGAAATGAGAAAACTCATAATCCCGCATCGTCAAACAAGTGAATAGACCAGACATACTAAACCTACTGAACGGACGGAACTAAAAACGAAAAAAGACAAAAGAATGGGTAACGAAAATAAAAAAGCACAAGCATCACAATACACGAATGAATATAGAATATAATATCGAACGCCCAGACCATTTCCAAGAAAACCCCAGCCAGACCTTTTTCCCTTGTAACGTGAGGACTACAACTCTCCATTCCAATCCAACGCCGGCAAGCCATGATAATCTGCATCCCCACCGACAATCTCCAGCGTTCTCTCCTCTTCGATGTACCTGCACACTTCTTCCTCGGTGATAATCCCCGTGAACTGTTCGCCCTCGGGTATTTGGAGGGAAAAGACCTCTCTGGCGACGCCTTTGACTTGCATGAGCACGCATCCAGCAACGTTCCACACTTCCTCTAGTGTCTTCAAGGCACCAACACCGAGGCGGATCCGCTCTTTTGCAAGGAAACCCTCGTCACCATGGAGGAGCCACGAGCAAGCGGACAAGTGCACGATCGCAGCGAGGGTAATAACGCAGGTGAAGAAGGGGGTATGCTTGATGAGCGGGCACGGGAGGGTGATGAGCTTCGAGATAGTGTTGGCGGCCTGTATTGCCTTTGCCGTGTGCAGGGCGATAGGCTTCGTCGCAGTGGAGTACTTGGCCTCCGGAGTGCAGCTGGTGTCGTCTGGCACGAGGGAGGAGGCCAAGGAGGACTTTGGTCTGTGGAGGTAGATTGTTGACGCGTTGATCACCATGTGTGCCTGGAAGAGCATCTCGTCTATGCGGCGGTCCTCCCTAACGAGCTCCTTCTTGGAGTCTGGGAGGTGGAGGCCCCAGTTTACGAGCGATGCATCGGCTGCGTCGGCCATGAGGTCCTCAGGGTTGCTACTTTGTCCCACGGCAAGAACTTGGCCGAGAATGCGGACGGCTTCAACGCGGTAAGCAAAGGAGCTGAAAACAGTCTGCTCGGCGGCAAAGTAGCGGTCATCAAACTGCTTGAGGGAGTATGGTTCTGGTATTACCTGCGGCTCGTTAGTTTCTTATTTTAATATCAACATGAATAGAGGAATGCATACTCCACGACCATAGTCAAGTTCCTCACACGGCAAAGGAACTGTGCAAGGCACACTCCAAAGTTTAAAGTGATCTTTCTGATGGAATCCAGCAAGGAGCCCATCGAGAAAGTACAACTCCCACCACGTTCTCCTCCAGCACTCAGCAAGAACTTTCCCGCCCTCGGTATTGTCCGTAGAACTTTCAGAGAAATCCTTCATGTTCATGCCAAGGTCGATAGCCATCTCGATAGCTTTGTCCTTAACCTCGGCACACCTCTCTTGGTCATTGTCACTGTGAAGGCCAATAGCGAACAAAGTGAGCGCTTGCACGGTAAACCCGTTCTTTGGTGGTGGAGAAGCAGGCGAGAACAAAGCCTTCTCGGCCTCTGCACGGAAAGTCTCTGTCGGAGCCGTTCTGGCAAAGAACGAGGCGATGAAGCGCATCACCGGCAGCACGATAGTCAAATGCTGAGCCGGGGTTTTGGCAAGATATTGAGGAGGGAGACATAGTGGATGTGCAGAGTGAAAGTACGCATAGTACAATTGCATCAAGTTCGCCGTCAACGGAATTACAGTCTGAGGCTCTTGTGGTGAGCGAAATATTGTGCTGCCCTGATAGTGTGCCCGAAGGGTCTCCAACGGGTTAACTTTGGAGCCATTTGACTTCTGGCCGATAGGGGGTGAAGGAGCCTGCGCCCGAGGCGAGGCACTCTTCGAATACGCTGAGCATGTAGCCCCCGCTGCTGAAGGTGGTGGAGGTGCTAAAGGTTTCGACCATGTGTTAGAATTATGAAGCGACCAACCCATCATTGTTTTTGCCATTTAGACAACGTAGAAAGAAAGAAAAGAATACAAGGGTATCGTGAGAGTATGGGTGAGTGATGAGCTGTGTAGCAAGAATAAAAGTCTACAGGATTAAAAGAGTAAAAACGACTGCTGACGATGCTGATGATAAAAAAATAAAAATAAAAAAATAAATCCGACAAGGTATATATATAAAAAAAAGCAAGAGAAAAGAAGGTTCGTGATTAAATACAACCCGGGGGGGTTGGAGGACGGGGGGTAAAGTGGTATAGGAGTGTGTGGCAAGGCGGTTGTCTCGTGTACGATTTTAAGGCGGGTGGGAGGAAGCGAGGACGCCGACGAGGGATTGAAATGGCCCCGACGCCGTGGACCGTAGTCAATTCGAAACTTCGCCGATGGGCAGAGACCTTAGTTCCCACGGGCCGGCCAAGTGAAACAAGGGTATCTGGCGAATGGGCGAGAACCCCGTAACCTCGCAGACCTCTCTCTCCCACTAAAACCACAGAGGCGACAAATTTCGGCCTCGATTGAAGACAAGATCAAAGTGCAGCAAGTCGCAGATCCCGAACGAGATCGTGTGCCCAAGACGCAAGCCAACAAAACAGTACCAAGATTACCGAGTCGAGGCAACTGGATGCAGCGAAGATACGAGTAGAATGTAATAAAAATGGAAAATAAGACAAGAATAGGAGCAAAAGAAAAAAGAAAAGGCCTGAGAAACAGACGGTTCCAATCAACGGTAGTGGATTGGTATCACAATTGATGACGATGACAAGGCGATCGAGCGTAAAGGTAAAAGGAAGGAAGGCTATAGGGTGAACCCAGACGGTACGGCAGTCTTGTTTCTCTTGCGTTCAAGGCGACTCGGGGATGTCTCAACTCAGTCAAAGCATCAACAGGTCACAACGGATGAGATATTATGACCAGAGATACGGGGTGAGAAGGAAGATATTGGACCCAGGAAAAGAAAAACTATGGCGACCAGGGACATATAGACACGCCAAACACGGCAAATGACAGGATGAATAGGGTCGTCCATTACGAAGGGACCACCCCTCCCCCGCATAAGAGCTTCTGGTGAAGGGTGCTGAGTCGCCGCTAAAATGTCTGAGCCAGCGGGATGGGTAAGCTCGGACCAGGAGAAGGTCGCCGAACCACGCGCGCCAAGACTAGTGGATAAGCGTTGACCAACATGGTTTCGGGTTCGTCATCGTTTGGCTGTCTTAGAAAAATGTCTTGACCCGAATGAACAACGAATGGCACATTCCTTATTTTGTTCCGGGGTCCCCTTTCCCTTTCCTTTTTCTTCCCCCCCCTCGCCGGCGCGAGGGTGGTTGGTGGAAGTGCGGTGTGATGGGTCATGCTTGTGCGGGTGGTGTGGCTGGCTGTGCGGCGACCACCACACCTCCCCGAGTTAAGTCCCCGAGGGCCCGGTTTCCGTCTAACCAAATTTGGACCCCTCATCTCTGCTTCGGTAACCTCCGAAACGTGCTGAGGGGCCCCAGAGCCTTGGTCGTTGAATAAAAAACGAGTCCCCGAGGGACCAGAAAAAAAAAAAGAAAAACAGGATAAGAAAACCCCCCACAACACTAGAAAAAACGAAAAAAATGAAACAGATCAAGCACTCTCAATTGATCGGGGATAATAGAACTCAATGCGCCAGGTCCACACAATCCAAAGCCTAAGAAAAAATTATCATTTGGGGGAAATGAAACCATACCTAAGTTTGACTTTCCATTTGTGTCTGACCCATCGTCAGACTGATTCTTCTCCTTTTCAGCAGCTGCAGCGGCTGCGGCTGCGGCCACCTTTTGTCTCCTCGATCCTTTCCATCCACGACGAGATTTCACATACGAGCACTCACGCCTATCGGCGAGGCACCGTCCGCAGGATGGAACCCCAGCGTCACATTTGAGATGACGGGCTCTGCATTCAGTGCAGGCATTAGCCACTGGAGGAGGTCCAACGAATCGGGCAATACGTTGATACTGTTGACCCAAATTCTGCTGCTTTTGCTGCTGATGCTCTGGACCCGCTGCGCCACTGCTGTGACCATGGTCAGGTACTGCATCAACAGGCAGCGCCTGGGGGACCGGGGCATTCATCGATGTAGGTGATTGTTGGTGTTGTTGCTGCGGTATTTGTTGATGGTGTTGAAGCTGTGGTGGTATCCCAGCGGCATAAACGTCAGTGTGTTCGTAGGTTGCCGCTCCCGGCTGGTGGACTTGGGGAGGGCTATGGAATTGCTGTTGATGGTGGGTTACATATGGCTGTTGCGCCGGGGCCATGCCCCCGTGCTGTTGGACATGACCTTGGTGATGATATCCTGAAGGCACGTACTCGACATAACCGCTACTAGTAGCCGATGAGTATCCATCTGTGGCACTGTTGCTACCACCCGTGTCGGAAGAAGATGAGTAAGAAAGATGCCTCCCATTCGCATCTGCAGCAGGGGCCCCAGGGGCAGCGTCGTAAGGGACGTAAGAGCCAGGGGTGTTGGAGGGGAAGGCCATTTCGGCGACTTTCAAAGAAGCTTGGAGGGTGGAGGGGCGGCGGTTTGGATTGGAAGGAAAAAAGGGTTTATGGGAAGGGGGGGGTTCTTTTCGGATACTGCGTAAGGCTGAATGCGGTTTCGCCTATAAAATGACAGGTGATCTGGATCGCCGAAGACAAGGGGTGCTGGGAAGGTGAGAGGGGGGGGTATGTGGGAAGCAGTATGAAATGTACTGTGAGTGGGTAGAAATGGAGAGTGAGAGTTTAGGTGAGGAGACGCTGTATGGAAGCCTTTTGATTTTGCAGATCGTGGATAGGGACGGGCTCGGGAGGGACAAGTTAGCCCTTGACCTTTTTTGGACCCAGATTTTCTGGAACAAGTATGGTAAAAAAATTGGTTCAGCTCGCCACTATCGTGACTGAATTGAGTTTGGCACCACAGCAGCGGCAACGAAAAAAGCTAAGCTTCTTTTAGGCTTCTTCTCTCTCGATCCCCTTCTGTTCTGTTTCTCTGGAGCACCACTCTTCCCAAATCAACTTTTCGCCGTTTGAATTGCGTATGACAGACCAAGATTCTCAAAATACTGGGTCACAGGGCAGAGCAGGATGTGTATTCCTAATAGGCAGTTGGTAAACATGAAGACACTTTTTTATTTTTTTTGAAAAAAAAAGATAAAAATAATAATAATAAAGAGGGTCAGGGGGATAATACCGTAACAGGTTTTAGACTCGCTCCTTCCTCCTCCCGGTCTATTGCTCGCCGATGGGTTATGCTGTGCTGCTGGTGGTCGAGCGCAGTGGTCGGCGTTCACTTTCGCTGCCTGAGGTTCGGCGACCAGAGGAAAATGGTGCGAGTGTGTGGGTGTGTGAGAGTGTGTATGGTGGTGGTGTGAGAATGATGTTAGTAATTTAAGGTCGCCGAACAGAATTGAAACGGTTCCTTTCTAATTTTTTTAGGGGGGGGGGGATGGTTGGGCTCGGCAATGGGCGTTATTTTATTTTTTTGCCCGACACCGTCAGAGATGATTGAAGGGTCGATAGATAACCTTAAAAGCCACGTCCTTCCTTCGAAAATCCAAGATTCCTTGAATATCTTGTCTCCCTCTCCTTTATCTATATCAAAGTCGCGGGGATTATCGATGTCTTTCGGTTCTAATAAGGGAAAAGAGAGGCAGATATGTTGAGAATTTTGACTGACTGATGGACCGAGAAACCTTCAGACCGTTATTGCTGATTGATCGGTTGATTGAATTGATACAACACGACAACAAGACGATACGGTACGGTAGAACACTTGGAGAGAGTTGACGAGACAGAGAAGGAGGAGAAGGAGAAAGGAAGAGATTCCGCTTGCTGGGCTACCAGATATTATGAGGGAACGGGAAAAAAAATAAAAACCATGCCCTCCCCCCCTCCTCTCACCCCTTTGCTCCTCCCATAGAGTATTCCATCCACCCATCCACCCATACCTCCGTCCAACCCTCCCCCCGGCCTCCCCCTTCTTTCCTCCCTTTCCCTCACTTTCTTCCCATATCCACACAATCTGGCAACCGGCCAGACAACTCGCGGGAGAGAGTCAATCAATCAATCAATCAACTCTGGCTGCTGTACAGGTGTTGGGGCAAAAAGCGCACCTGCTCCGCCTTGTTCCTTCCAATTCTTCACCTCTTCATTTACTTCTTGATACCCAAATCCCTGTAGAATTGGAAAGAAAAGAAAAAAAGTTGCCTTATCATGCTCCTGTCCTCTTGGTATTGCACGAGTTAGAAGCCCTTTCCGTAATTTACCATGAGCAGTCGACGTGTGGTTACACACGAGGCAAGAAACGGTTGTTGGTGCAATTATAGACAAGGCTTTATGCATAAGGGCCACCCTCTTCCCCTTTCCCCCGCTTAGTAATGCACACAAAAGTTGCGCCTTGGCATAGGATTATATGTGTTCGCTTTTTTTGAAAATGCCCCTCTTACATGTCCGGGCAAGAAGTTATGGAGCAGTTATTTGAGGTTAACAGGCCAGAGATACCCCGTGTGCACAGTGTTATGCCTGTAGCCATACAGAGTTTTTTCTCCGGGGACCTCATTGTTGCTGCCGTTGCTCTTGTTCGTTGTTGGATTTGGTCCACACAAGACGCCCGGCACGGGTGTTTTTGTTGGATCCCCATATTATTATCAAGTTAAACCCAACAATTCTACCCCGGTAAAACGTCGATATATGTTCATCACATAGATTTCTTATCGGATAACCTGTTGAAGCCCTCTTTTCCCCTCTTTCTGGACTTTCCCATGAGACTTTAAATTAACCTCATCTATCCTCTTCCGAAGGGTGGAGAAGGGAGAAAACTTCTTTGTCTAGCATACTTCGTGAATTCTGGCCCTCTCTCTCTCTAAGGAACCAACAAGAGACCTCGCTTGCGCTTCACTAGCTTGGATACTTTCGAAAGAATTCCAATCAATAACCCCTTACCCCGCACCGCTCGAGTAAGTGCCTGATCCTCATGCATCAGGAAAAGACCAAGTGTTCACTTCCCCCTGGGACTTTTTTTATCTTTTTATTTATTTTTATTTTTTTATCCTACCATCCCTGCGTCTTCTCTGGCAATTCGAATTGCCCTTAAAGGGCCAACATATTACCGGTATCTTCACAAGGCCCATAAAGCACTTCGCCTGTTAAGGTGGTGTCCCGGCAATACGAATGTCAAGATATCCCCCAGAAAGCCCCGATTTCGGGGATCAAAAATAAATAAAAATAAACAAAGACTGCCCCCCCACCTCCTTATCAACCGCTTGGGCCTCCCCGCGACATAATACTCGAGTGCCAGTTATTGCTGTAGTCGGGCAGAGAAATCCTGGCAGAGCTATTTTTTCCGCTTCCACTGCCAATCCTAATCCACGCTTGCTGCGGGGAACCGAAGTTATTAAATACGATAGCAAAGCAGAGCGGTATGTATGTGTGCTTTTTCCCACATCCTAGTTTCAGCCTCATGCGGGCCAACCAATCCTGTCAGCTGCGTTCTCCACTTCACCACGGCTCACTCGCGTGTCGCCCTCACGTGGGAAACGTGTGTGTTATTCGGCCGCTTGGGTGGAATGTGGCGTTTGTCTATCATAATTTGGGGGTACACTGCATTCCAGCTGAGCATTGCCTTTACCAGTAGCTGCCCTATGTTCGCGAGAAGTGGAGAGGGTTGGTACAGTACCGTACTCCATCCGCTTGACTTACTCGTCCAGGAAATTTAATAAAAGGCGCTTGTATGGATGATAATACCGGTATTATTATAAATTCCTAAAGGTCGCGAAAGGGAGCCCGAAGCCCCCAAACTCTCTTACAGTTTTATTGCGCAATAGCGTTCACCGGGGCCGTACTGAAGGTCCCGCTCTAGAGAATCAGATGTACCGGTCTGCGAAGCCTCAAGTTCCGGAAAGTCCACAACATGATCGACTTCTAACCTCGGCGATCAACGGAGTCCCCGCCACGCCATTTCCGACTTTCATGGCTTGCATCTCCTCGAGTTGGTGCGAGTGGATGCTTGGCCAAAACGCGGGTTCGCCCGAAGCTTATTGGCCGTATGATAGATATAAGATAAGTACCGGTATGGTGCCGTACGAGTCTGATATTGGTACTTGTGCTACGGCAAGGCAAGTGTACCCTTTGTCTAGAGAATAAAAGATAAAAAAATCGCCATTCCATAGACATTTAAAGGGAAATCATCAAGAAAAGGTGCTCGTCCCAAGCAAGAAGTATCCGGAAATACGAGTGGTAAGTTTGCGATACGCACGGATTTTCTGCCATATATTTTGCGAATCCCTGTTTCCGGATACTTCTTGCCTAGGACAAGTAAGAGAAATATATTAAATGAGAAGGAGCATATTCTTTCGTTTTTTCTTTTGGGGGGGGGTTTTTTTTTTCAAGAGCCGCCCAGTTCGGAAATTGCAACACTAGCTAAGTTTCGTTACTTTTAGTCAAGGGACATAGTCAAGGGCTGATTGATGGCTGCAGCTGTGGCGGATTTCGGGATTTTCTTGAAGATCATTTGGTTGAGTTGTGGGATTTTCGAAGCTGGGCATTTTTCTTGATTGGCACTGATCGAATTTGTGGGGCGGGCTGCTTTGTGACTAAGCATAAAATATACGTCTATTCATACTTCCGCTCTCAAACGCCCCTTCTCATCACGGCTTTGCTCCCTTTTTTTCATTCTGCGCAAAATAGTACGCCTCCTGCCGTATTTGTACTTGTACATTGTTGGTGCAATACCGGTATGTCGCTACTCGAGTAGAGTACGGTACGTCTGCGGGAGTCCCGCACTTTGCGGAACATATCCATATCATTGCTGCTTAGGTATCGATACCATGGTCCTACTCGAGAATAATATGATGCCCAAACGCAAGGGGCTGCAATGACGTATCTATAATCTAGTGCCTAACACTTGTTACCCAATACCGGTAGATGTTGTCCTATTTGTTTGTCCGCTCCGACTCCGATACATTGAGAGTGGTTCAGGTGGAAAGGAATCTTGTTCGTCACACACTTGGTTGGTTAGTGTTGCCTCTTAGATCTCGGGGCTTAGGGGCGGGGTGGTTCGCCAGGTATATAAGAGGGTTTCCAGGGCCGGTGCCGATTGGCGTCGAATTATTGCCTTCAGGATTTACATAATTATGCGAATGCCAAAACTTGAATACGGCGCTGCACTGCGTAGGGCATCAATTTCGTGTATCTAGTTTGCAATAAATGTTTGATGGTGTACGATAACTCTAAAGCGGCATCAGTAGAGCGCACTTTGCATGAACAAGGTTGTGCGGGGGGGGGAGAGAGAAAATTCAGAACCTTCCCTTTCTATTCTAATCTCCCCAGACCAGCGGCTTAGAAAATATTTTCAACTTCTATTCTCGACTGAGAGACTAGGAGTGGAATTTGTTGACGAGAACGGCGAATAGCATGCTGTTTTTAAGGCTTATTACCGGTGACTTGCCCGTAGATCCTGTGATGTTCGGTATGTTGCGCTCATTATTATATATTGGCTGTCAATCGTCAGGCCATCGCGAACGAAAGCTCGGCGAGATGCCCAACTATCTATTCGGCGACTTCGACTGCAGATATGCTAATGACTCGAACTTAAAACGCCGATACACGGGGACTATAATATCTTATTTATGATATAGCCAACCATAATCCTCCTTATTATTATGGGTCACAGCGTATATTTGTTCACTAATTCTCCATTCACTGGCCATACCTTTGTTTGACAACTACTTGACCTCAGGTCCTTGACTGGCTATTCGGCACATGAACCTACCCATGCGATCTGCCTCAGTCAATACGAGTATGGTACTACGGGCTACTCGTCGCCGTCGTTCCCCAGGAATCCTGGCAGCGTTGGCGGTTCCTGCGCCAAGCAGCCATCGACCTCGATCTTCACCTCCCCGAAAGCGGGGGCTCTAAATATCTTTTGCTGGGCAGTGGTGGAATCTGAAGACGAATACTCGTAAGCAACTAATCACCAAAAGCAACGATGCGCCCAATAGTGAATTAATTATTCCCGCCATCCCTCCTAACTTGACTTGTGCTAATTGCGCGGATTGCCGGACATGGACTCGAGTATGGGCATGCATTGATCGCCGTCTGCACTTAGCTAGGTGTGCTAGAGGATTTTTAGTGATTGGAGCGACTAGACCCAAACTTACGCTTCGTTTTGCATATGTGAGGGTCATACGACGCAAGAGCAGTTTTAAATTTCGTCCTTCCATGAATGGATGGAACTAGCATCCATTCAAACAGTGTAGAAAAGCATCTCGGGAGTATCATATGCAGCCAACTAGAGATACGTTGCCGTATCAACCACCTCTGAAGCCAGACCCCGAGACCTCTCCTCTAGACTTGCATAACTATTCATTCACAAGGCCGTGCTAGATTGAACAATGTTTTGTTTTGTTGCAATCTGCCGTGCGCTACGTTGATTGTGAATGGCATCTCAACCTCTCGAAATCTACCGTGGCTCTGTGGCTCGCCATTGAAGTTGCTTCTTGCACCGTGCCACGCCGGTCCTTCAATTTGGCAGACGGAAAAAGTAAAGTGTACTAGATTAACATGAAGCTCAACCGCGGCAACCAAGCTGATCAGCCCAAGCCTCCGGATCATCCTTAATATCCTGACGGAAATATCCGTTGGGGGCAAACCGCCTTCCACTGGCCCCATTGTTGCAATTATGATCATGCCCAGCGCTGAACAGCTGTCAAAGGCGCTACCCGGATCGCCAGGATCGCCTACGAACATTCTGGGGCTTCGGATACGCCCGAGTGCTGAGCCATGCTCCGGGACTTTCCGGGCTAACCAAATCGATAACGACGATACTTTCCCCTTCGGCTCCTATATGCAAGCGAAACAGCGGGCGCCTCTTGACTAAATTCTACTTAGCTAGGTTTCTCTGCATATATATCAGTGGCATTTCTCAATATTTCCAGTGCTTTACACTGCCTGTGGAAATGATTTCGTGATGAGACATCTCTAAGACATTTCTTCGACAAGCGGAATCCGGAATGGTGCCAACGAAAAATCCTCCTTTTTTTTAGGAATTGATCTTCTATAGAACGTTCAAAGCGTGTTCCCACAGGCCACTCTAGGAGGTCGGTAATAGAAACTGAGCTGAGGTCGGGCTAACCTATCATTGCATAAAAAAAAGGGTATATTACCGAGGAATACCCAATTCATGAGCTAAGAAACAGGATTTCTCCGGGACGGCATTTATTCTGAATAGTATCCTGGGCCCTTGAGGGGTGAATAAAAAGCGGGAGAGAGCTAGCAGTCTCTGCCCACACCCCGGCCTGCCGGGTGTTTGTGCCTGCTTGGGTAGCTTTGCGGGTGTGATAAAGGCACCCTCCATGTGAGACATCTTGTGAAGACGGGGTTGATCCTAGTGTCCCTATATGTCAGGAGAATTGGTTATATATGTGATATCACAAGTTAGCTCGAGTAAAATAATGATTCGATGCTAGTGACACTATAGTAGGATTTGACCAAACTTCTTGTTGAAGTCTCGGGGTAATGGGTAAATTGGCTCTAACTTATCTCACAGGCTGATCATTCGTCTCGTGTGAGCCAAAAGCACTTGTGTCGAGGAACCTGTGACTAGGCAACTCACATCTTAAATCATGATGGAACCTAGAGCTGCACTTTCGATTGGTATCCAAGAAGCATATAGTCATAGAGTCATCTTTCACTATACAATCCTTAATTTTCAGACTTTCTGAAGCAATATACCCCTCTGGTTTAGTGATTGACGCGTGTCTTTTTTTAGCCCCAGCCCATCTGGCCCCAATATTCGCTGAAGCCCACCCGAGAGAATCTGAACTTGTGTAAATGAAGTGCTGTGCTGGCTCTCTTCAAGGGACGATACTACTTCGATTCTAAGCCAACGACCCTTGTCTTAGTACTACATATATTCCATACCTAGTTAGAGAATACGCTAATAGCAACCGGTTTCTCTATTATTCCATTATTCGCCATTTCCCTTTCGTCGGGACAATGATGTATACAAAGACTTGGGGAGAGGTCGCCATTTGTGGCTGCCACCAACCTATCGACCAGCCTAGGGACTGGGTACTGTGCGACGGGGCTCAGGTCCAGGGGGGATCTATGGGAAGGGAGTATTAGAGCTGACAGGGGCTATTTGTAGAAAATAAGCATTTGCGGCTACAAAAATAAAAGCTAGAAACAACGAGTGATACTTTGTGAACAATGGAAAAGGAATAGGGGAAAATGGGGGTCATACCTCATAATAAATCCACTATGGCTCATCTCTCCAATCAGGGACAAATCAGCGCGGGATGGAACAATGTTTCCCAGACGGAGTCTAGTATTCGGAGGCGGAGCTTCGCTGGATCTCATCAACGAGCATCCGTCATCCTGTTCACCTACTCTGCTAAGACTATTGTAGTTCAGACAGTAGTTTCCGTTGCGATATCCAATGGCAGTTTTTTATGAGCTTTTATGCATGGTAGGGGTTGTTATCAAAATTAAAGAGTTTTTTTTCTTTGATGCTTCTGTGTATTATGCGATTATGTTTGTGTTCACACAAATGGCATGCACTTATGGGTATACAGGTAATTGAATAATATTGACAAACACAACTACTATCCTGCTAGAATTACTAAATTTGCTTACGAGCACCGAGTTGCACTGTCATGTCTTCAACAACTCCCTACCCTACTTGCAAAAAGGTTCGGCAAACTTCAAACGCCCTAACCCCCTCCATGACTCAAGGACAATTCAACCCTTGTGGCAAGGTTGGTTCTCTACGTTCTCAATCTTGCCTAATACTGTGGACCACGGTGGTGGTAGAGGCAGTTCCTGCTCCTTCACTTTCCGCTGCCCTTCCCTGTAGGAGGATGATGTGTACTTGCTAGGTCTTGGTACAACAGTTTGAGCGTGCTTTTCGGGGTCGTGTTAGCGGGAGGGCATTATTCTGTAGCAGTATCTGTGTGTGGGTGGATACGAAACGAGAAGATCGGGGATGGAGGAGAAGGGACAGGATGGTTCTTCGTCTTATGTAGTAGGCAGCTCATTATCTCCTTTCTTTCTTCCCTTTCTTCTTCCATTTTGCATTTGTGAGGGCGATTACAAGGGTTTTTGCGCTTTACGATACACACATATATGCCGTGCTTTTTTTTTCTCTTTTCTTTTATATAACGTTGATCTACGGGTAGCGAGAGTTGATATCAGGTGTTCATAGTTTTCCCGCTTCATGTGGGTGACGGTTTTAGATCCGGCTACAGTCGCACCCCGCTATAACGAACCGCTTATAAGGGAAAATTTGCTATTACGAACGAACTCTCTGGGAATTCACACCCCCTGCTCCCATACAAATGGCCCCCGCTATAAGGAATTTCTTTTAAAACCTCGCTATAACGAACGAAAAATTCTGAATTTTTGGCATTCGTTATAGCGGGGTGCGACTGTATTTTGTTTTGTTGTTAACAAGGATCACGTTTGTAGAGGGAATTCACATTGCGCATAAGAACTGATCAATGGTCGTGCATGGCATGTAGCTTTCCCCTACTATGTAAATATACGGGTAGCAGATCTGATCATTTGCCATCACTCGGATATTTTCACATTTTGATATCGTGCACGATCTTGGCGACAAAATTCGTCGACACCTCCCCCCCCCATTTTACACCAAAACTAATAAGTTAGTTGATTTTAAGCATACCCAACTCATCGAAAAGCAATATAGAGTTAATGAAATAAATTCCATAGAGTAGGTAATTCTCCAGTATTGCACTACAGACATTAACTAACGGAGCTTCTCACTTATGAATGATAATATCTAGATAGCCCTTAAGGTTCTAGCTGATTTTGAAATTTTTTTGCGAAGCAGCAAAGCTGAGATTTTCCAGAGTGAAAATGCCCATTTTTGGTGTAGGGTAGGCTTGCTGACGAATTTTGCTGCCAAGATCGTACTATACTATAGCTCAACCTTACAATATTCTCAAAGCCTTTTGTCCAGACCTTATTCATTCTCTCATTCCTATTTCCACAGATCAAGGAACATAAATCAAGTCAACATGGTACCCTACGGTTGGAAGGATCACTCAATAATGATACAAATGGAACTGTAAAGAAGAGAAGTGGTTGGTTCTTAAAGACAACTCTGGGGGAAGAGTTAAAAGAACAAAAGGAGCAACCTCGGTCACAGGACACGGGAGCAAACACAGGAGACTATCTTTGGAGTAGCACAACTTCATTTTGAGTCCAATAAGCAACTACCTTTTTCTAACACCCACAATTCCCAACACATCATGGTGTGTCAATAATCAACCCCAAACTTGCCCGACCACCAGCCCCTCCTCTGACTAGCTCCTCATACAAATTCACCTCACTTTTCCCAGCATGCCTCTCCTCGATAGCTTCAGCTGACATTCTGATTACCTCCTTCAACTGCGCAACCGATATAAGCACCTCGAACAACTCAGCAAGTCCTCCAACACTCGTCGGTATCTGGACCAGCTCCTCCCTCTTGAGAAAACACACATAGCCAATACCAGGATTCCCTAAGCGAATCCACTGGAGTGCCAACCCCGCCGTGCAAATCCCAACAACCTGTACTCGTCGTGTGATCCCTGAATCGCCCTTTACCAACGTGCGTAGGCGGAACAGCATATCGTGCAAGGCTTTAGCGAGTTTGAAATTGTCACCGAGCCACTTCGTTGCCGTCACGCTGCCAGTGAAGGTTCGGGCAACTTCCATTGCACCGTACTCATAGTAGTCGCTTTCCGAGGTGCGGATTATGGCATCGAGGCGTGGGCCGAGTTTCATCCTGGTCGTGAGCTTTCGCCGATGGCGGTTCCGGCGTAGTGAGGTGGCACGAGAGGGAGATTCCTTGCGCTCTACTGTCATACCCGGGAGGTTTAAGAGGCAGTCGTCGAGGAGTGAGGACCAGATGTAGGAGCTGTACCAGTCTTCTAGGTGTGATGCGCGAAGGGGCTCGCCTGGGGCTTCGAGGAGCATTAGACTAGAAGGGATGGGATGCAGTGTCGGTTATATATTCTGGACAGGGATGAGGAAGATGAAAAGTGTTGGAAAATAAAAATAGGAATACATACTATCTGCGAATGGCCACATCGGCCCATTGTGAATTATAATGAATCTTGCTATCGTAGCTAACACCCTTAGGTAACCAGCCTTGCTTGTTCAGGACTTCTCGGAGCATGGTTGTGGATTTCACGGGAAAGAATCTTCTCAAGGAAGGCGCTGGCTCTGCATCTCGCTTTGGCAAGGGCAATACGCTCCCAATTATCTCGTTCCATTCATCCTCCGTGAACCAGGTCTTCATCTCAGGATCTGATATATCGAGTATGAATAGTTGGGAAAGAGAGTGGGCAAATGTTGCCGTGTCCATCGCTGTGCATTTTTTAAAGATGATGTCTTCGACGGCACGACCGCTAGCAAGCATCCATTTGGAGTCGGAAGCCATCTCATTATAGGCATGGAGAAAGGAGGCCGGGATTGAGTATTTCTCACAAGGGTGTTCAGGCGTAGGAGTTTCATGATCTTCGTTTTCATACTCATCCCCGGTCTCACTTTCAACAGGAGTATCTTGGGCTTCACCATCCTAGTAAGGTCAGTCCGGGCTTTCATGAAAGTAAGGGGTAGGGCTACTCACATCACTATCTTCTACTGTATTAGCTTGCGGTGGTGGAAAACAGGCCTTCCCAATGAAGGATCCCGATGAGGGGGCTACAGTGCCATTGAAAACTGCTCCAATGTTTACTGGGAATTGCTTCTGTTGTTGTTTCGTTTGATTTGAAAGCCACTCACGCCCAATTTGACGATCGGATCCTTTGCCCTAGGGTAACCACAAAGTGTTGTATCAGTCACCGGAATCCCGTCACCTTTTGTATAGCGAATACTCAGACTATTCCCCCTAATAAATGTGTGCAGCAACCAGAACCCCGCTGACGCGGAAACAGAGGAGCAAACTGGTCTTCTGCCATCGAACGGGACCATCATTGCAGGCTAACAGCAGAAGAGCGAATAGGTCATCTGTATCACCTACGATGGTATCTGGATGAGGAGCGAACAGGTCCACAGAGCCAGTGGTTGCTGCAACACGTTGCTGAAAGAAAACACAGGAAGAAAAGCCGCACCTTCTCTTTATACCGCTTAAGCAACTGCGCTGCACGCTTCCGCTGTGACTGTGAAAATGTCTTGTCGGTGCATTCGATAATCGTTTCCAGGGATTTTTTCCATTTGTCGAGTACTTTGCGCCGCGGGAGTTTACCATGGTCATAATTCAAGTATTCAACTATTCCCCAGTCTCGGGGGTGTTTGTTGGTTTTGAAGAAGGGGGAATACCATGTTTTGTTAGGCATCGTCTGGCTGAGGAATTGGGCCGTAGGTAAAATATGGAGAGTTGAAAAGGTGATGTTGTGAGAGTAGGGTGCGATGGAGGATGTATCGTAGGGGAAGAGAGGGTTGGCGAAGCAATAGAAATAGGGTGGGGAAATAAAGAAAGATCAATCAATAAACATGCAAGAGGAGCAAGAAGAACAAAAAGGATAAAGAGAGTAAAAAGAACGATGAACAACTGGAACTAACAAGGGCCAACAAGCATTCCGAATGAAGCCTTTGAGAGTATAAAGGAATATGTGCATGCGAAAAATAGGAGCGGTAGGTTTACATCGCGCACGATACAACACAAGACCATAGGATAGGATATAAGGTTAATACTCGTACAATAAAGAACTAAGACACATGGTAAGCCTACCAGGACTCTGCTACCATAGCCGTGCCAGTGCAGGAAAAAAAGCTGAGGCTATCAGCGGGGATGTAAGAGGGAGGGTAAGGTGAACACATGGCCTGCGGAGAGAGGGAACAGAAAGCGCAATTAGGCCCTTTAAATCCACAGGCGTTGAGGTTAAGAATCTCGTGGACCCAACTTGGCTCCTCCCGAATAGCATCTTCCTGCATACAATCCTGCTGTATGCTATCAAAGGCCCATAATATTATCATGGAATTCTTTTGTCAAGCCATCCTCCTACCTCCGCAGCCTAGCAATCTACAATACGCTTGTCGAAAGGAAAACTTGAAACGTCAGTACTTTCAACGACACGAACCCTGATGGGAAGAGCGACCCATTACAATATTATAGTACATGTATTATTTGGTGTTGTCCAGTTTCTCACCAAGACGTGATCTGCATGGCGCCATTATTATAGAACAAGGGGTGGTGAACCCTGATCCTCATTAAGATTTCACAACCTCACAAATTTATCTCTAATAAATATTCATATAATTCGACAAAACTGGCAAAGGCAACCTCCCCTTCTCCTGGCCTCTTACACTAAAACATCTGCGTCCCGCAGCACCAACTTTGACACCCCCCTTCACCAGCAAAAGCCCATAAAGACCAAACTCCTTCAACCTCACCGCCTCCTCTAGAATGCCCCCCGCACTCGCACTAACTAATGCCCCAGCCTCTAAAAGTACTTTAACAACAGCATCTTTCTTCCGCAGCTTCAATTCTGACAATAGCTTTGGTCCCTCGGTCGTAGCATGTTGTTCAACTAGGAATTCCAGGATTTGTAGAGATCTGTCGCTGACGGCGTAACTAAGTGCCGTTCGGCCACACATATCGCTCGAGGAAACGTCTGCCCCCGAAGCTAATAACGTCCTTATAATGGTTTCGTGCCGGAAGTCTGCTGACAGGTGTAGTGGCGTTTCACCCCACACGTCTCTTGCGTTGACGTTTGCTCCCGCCCCAATGAGCGTGGAAACCACCGCTGCTGAAGCTTTCACCTCGCATGCCCTATGCAGCGGAGTTTTTCTATTCAAGTCTTGGGCGTTGGGGTTTGCGCCGGAGGATAGTAGTAACGCGACTATTTCTTGGTTTGAAGAGATTGCTGCAAAGTGTAGAGGTGTTGAGGAGGAGTAGCCGTACGTTTGAGTGTTTATCTGTGAGCAGATAGACGGGAGTGTGAGAAGGTATTGCAGGAGTGGGATGTGAGAATATTTTGTCGCCCAGTGTAGGGATGGAAGGCCTGATCTAGGCCTCAGAGCATGAGTTTGTAGGAGCGGTGTTAGGAGCTCGTGTAGGCATGGGTGTGCCAGGATTAATCTTGAGAGTGGTTTAGTCGGCAGATGTGAAGCGACTATCAACAGGAGTTCTGGTGGGAATGAAAGCAGCATTTTGACTACGGGATACTGTTTGGTTATCGAAGAGCAGTTTTTTGCGAAGGGGCAGTTGTCGGGACGATGATGTAGAGGATTGAAACAAATCGATGATGGCTCTGATATCTTATACTATCCGCCAAGCAGCCCGTCTCCACAGCCGCCCAACTTCCAGTACCGTACCATACAATCCATCCGTCACCGGAAGGAAACAATCGGTAGCTGTCTCATCTTCTCCTCCAAGTTATCCCCAGTTCCCCTCTCCTACCATGAACTAATCAAATACCGTAGGGTTTCCTATCCACCTCCTCTAATCATCTCTAGCCCGTACTCCAGTTTGATACAGCACTATCCCCTACAGTGTTGATAGTACCGAATTTCCCTACATCGTGCTGAAGAGACACTAGTGAAATCAGCGTATTTCTTTGATTAGCAGATTCAACCTCACAGAAGTGTAATGCTATCACATGACTCTAGATGTTGGCTAGTAAATATCGACAGATCCACTGCCGGTAACATCACTCTCATATCAGGTATAGTAAGCCTGTTAATAGAAAAAGATCTGTAATTATAATTTGACCTAAAATGCTTTTGATATCACTCGATTGACATTTCTAGAAAAGTGCGAAACTATCATAGTTTTTTAGTTTGCATTTTAGAGCGATGTAGGGAAATTCGGCACTATCAACACCGTAGGGGATACTCATATAGTCTCCACGTGCTCTAACAAAAGAATATTCGGAACACTCTTCCGGTAAAAAGATACCGGTCGATATCACTTACCGGAAACCTGAATTCCGAAGGACCGCTATTATTAAACAGCGGGGAGATGGGAAAGAGAAGGATTCTGGAAGGATGGATTATTCTACCGAGATAGCTATGTGACGGATTACAGGGGGGGTGTCCTACGACAGCCCTCTTTCTAAATCTTAGAGGGACAGAACTTAGCTGGCTAAAGGATACCAACCTCGTAGCACGCTCAGTGTTCCCAAGCGTCCAGTCCGTCCGTCTTTTGCTCAAGACGGGACGGACGCCAATTTCCAGGAGTGTGCCCGGGACGGACGGCAATGCCACGGGCCGTCCTTGCTTTTGCCCGGGACGGACTGAGGGCCCTATAGGTGTCTCACCTGGATCGTAACTTCATAATTTAGTATTAATCGTTACCAATAGCGAACCCACTAACTATAAAAACATGGGGCGGATAGGTTGTTGGTTAAGATTCGGAAACGGCCTGGCTCGTGAGAGCTGAACCCGGCATTTGACAAGCGGGTCCGCCAGATGACGACAGTGCCCTGCAGGTGACGACCGGGCCCTGCAGATGACGACCGGGCCCTGCAGATCATCGCCGGGCCCTGCAGATCACAAGCAGGCCCTACCGGAAGATCCCATTTGTATTAAAACTGTGGGGCCCGGCCGTCAACCCCAAAGACGGCCGTCTTTATGAAAAACGGACGCCGTAAGCCGCCGTCCGGAATTAAGCCGCCCGGGACGCCCGGGACTACAGGCCCCCAGGGCCCTGCAGGGCGCCCTGGACGGTTGGGAACACTGAGCACGCTGGGTATGTATTGTACCATTGGGAGCGTGCCATGATCAGTAGTGAATTACTGTTCCTCTGGAATAGTTAGACTACTTTCTGGATTACGGGAGCTTTATGAACGCCATAATGGAAGCAACCATCTCCAATACCATTATTATCAACCCCAAAAAGGTTGTCGGTACTATCATCTTGGGGTTTTTTCTCACCCTGAACGCAATTTCCCACAACCCACTTTCCTACTTCTAGCTATGAACCTTATCTCTCTTAGTTAGGGAGCCAATACGAAGCCCTTTAGTGGTAGTGAGAGAAGAAAAAATTGAGAGTGTTGGAGAACTAACAAACCGACGACCTTTCTAAAATTGATAATAACTACTGTTTCCCACCGAAAGCAGCTCACAAACACCGATCCCCCGATAGGAAAACTCTCCCCGTAACTTGACCGCTTCTGCCGCCTGCAAGAACCATTCTGGGAACCGGGTTCTAAGCATGCGCTAAGGCGTCACCCGATTTGCGCAAGGTATTATATGTCCCACACTTTTGCATATCTCCTGCTGGCTGGGCTCAGCGGGTGATATTTTATGCCCTAACATCTGGCCTTGTTGGGCTGCAGTTTCTCTCCCGGCCCCAACCCACATAGTGTTTCCTCTTAGTAGATGAAAGTCCTATAGCTTAGGCAAGTTAATATCCGGAGTGACCTAGAATACGTCCTCTCATAAGTGCAGTATTCCCTGAGAAATAGGTCCTATTCCTCCTCAGGGCCGCACCATAAACCCTTGTAGGGGCTAGTATACCCCCGGAGAATCCATGTATTCACTACTGCTTGAATTCGCAGGCATCGGAGAGTAGGTTAAACACTGGAACTAAATCCATTACAGTAGGAAGTGAGAAGACCTTCCCCCAGTGCGGATATACGGGTAGCGAGAGTTGATATCAGGTGTTCATAGCTTTCCAGTTTCATGCGGGTGACGGTTTTGAATCGGGTTACTTTGTTTTGTTGTTAGCGAGGATCACGTTTGTAGAGGGAATTCACATCGCGCATAACTGATCAATGGTCGTGCATGGCATGTAGTTTGCCCCTACTATGTGAATTGTGAATATACGGGTAGTAGATCTGATCATATGCCATCACTCGGATCATTTCACATTTTGATATCATGCACGATCTTGGCGGCAAAATTCGTCGGCACCTCCCCCATTTTACACCAAAACTAATAAGTTAGCTAATTTTAAGCATACCCAACTCATCGAAAAGCAATATAGAATTAATGAAATAAATCCCATAGCGTAGGTAACTCCCCGGACTTTCTTAATAAAAATTATGACAATTTACCCACCGCACAATGAGGGCTGAGAGCCTAGGAGATAGATTGGATGTTGTTGCAATGTACCTTTTGTATGGGGATCTCATAAAATTAGAAGTACCCCCCCTCACTCTCGTTATTTCTAGTATTGCACCATGGACATTAACTAACGGAGCTTCTCACTTATGAATGATAATATCTAGATAGCCCTTAAGGTTCTAGCTAATTTTGATATTTTTTGCGAAGCAACAAAGCTGAGATTTTGCAGAGTGAAAATGCCCATTTTTGGTGTAGGGTAGGCTTGATGACGAATTTTGCTGCCAAGATCGTACTATACTATAGCTCAACCTTACAATATTCTCAAAGCCTTTTGTCCAGACCTTATTCATTCCCTCATTCCTATTTCCACAGATCAAGGAACATAAATCAAGTCAACATGGTACCCTACGGTTGGAAGGATCACTCAATAATGATACAAATGGAACTGTAAAGAAGAGAAGTGGTTGGTTCCTAAAGACAACTCTGGGGGAAGAGTTAAAAGAACAAAAGGAGCAACCTCGATCACAGGACACGAGAACAAACACAGGAGATTATCTTTGTAGCACAACTTCATTTTGAGTCCAATAAGTAACTACCTTTTTCTAACACCCACAATTCCCAACACATCATGGTGTGTCAATAATCAACCCCAGGCTTGCCCGACCCCCAGCCCCTCCTCTGACTAGCTCCTCATACAAATTCACCTCACTTTTCCCAGCATGCCTCTCCTCGATAGCTTCAGCTGACATTCTGATTACCTCCTTCAACTGCGCAACCGCTATAAGCACCTCGAACAACTCAGCAAATCCTCCAACACTCGTCGGTATCTGGACCAGCTCCTCCCTCTTGAGAAAACACACATAGCCAATACCAGGATTCCCTAAGCGAATCCACTGGAGTGCCAACCCCGCCGTGCAAATCCCAACAACCTGTACTCGTCGTGTGATCCCTGAATCGCCCTTTACCAACGCGTGCAGGCGGAACAGCATATCGTGCAAGGCTTTAGCGAGTTTAAAATTGTCACCGAGCCACTTCGTTGCCGTCACGCTGCCAGTGAAGGTTCGGGCAACTTCCATTGCACCGTACTCATAGTAGTCGCTTTCCGAGGTGCGGATTATGGCATCGAGGCGTGGGCCGGGTTTCACCCTGGCCGTGAGCTTTCGCCGATTACGGTTCCGGCGTAGTGAGGTAGCACGAGAGGGAGATTCCTTGCGCTCTACTGTCATACCCGGGAGGTTTAAGAGGCAGTCGTCGAGGAGTGAGGACCAGATGTAGGAGCTGTACCAGTCTTCTAGGTGTGATGCGCGAAGGGGCTCGCCTGGGGCTTCGAGGAGCATTAGACTAGAAGGGATGGGATGCAGAGTCAGTTATAGATTCTGGACAAGGATGAGGAAGATGAAAAGTGTTGGAAAATAAAAATAGGAATACATACTATCTGCGAATGGCCACATCGGCCCATTGTGAATTATAATGAATCTTGCCATCGTAGCCAACACCCTTAGGTAACCAGCCTTGCTTGTTCAGGACCTCTCGGAGCATGGTTGTGGATTTCACGGGAAAGAATCTTGTCAAGGAATCCGCTAGCAATCCATCTCGCTCTGGCAAGGGCAATACGCTCCCAATTATCTCGTTCCATTCATCCTCCGTGAACCAGGCCTTCATCTCAGGATCTGATATATCGAGTATGAATAATTGGGAAAGAGAGTGGGCAAATGTTTCCGTGTCCATTGCTATGCATTTTTTAAAGATGATGTCTTCGACGGCACGACCGCTAGCAAGCATCCATTTGGAGTCGGAAGCCATCTCATTATAGGCATGGAGAAAGGAGGCCGGGATTGAGTATTTCTCACAAGGGTGTTCAGGCGTAGGAGTTTCATGATCTTCGTTTTCATACTCATCTCCGGTCTCACTTTCAACAGGAGTATCTTGGGCTTCACCATCCTAGTAAGGTCAGTCCGGGCTTTCATGAAAGTAAGGGGTAGGGCTACTCACATCACTATCTTCTACTGTATTAGCTTGCGGTGGTGGTGGAAAACAAGCCTTCTGGATGAAGGAGCCCGATGAGGGGGCTACAGTGCCATTGAAAATTGCTCCAATGTTTACTGGCAATTGCTTCTGTTGTTGTTTCGTTTGATTTGAAAGCCACTCACGCCCAATTTGACGATCGGATCCTTTGCCCTAGGGTAACCACAAAGTGTTGTATCAGTCACCGGAATCCTGTCACCTTTGTATAGCGAATACTCAGAAGTCTATTCCCCCTAATCAACGTGTGCAGCAACTAGAACCCCGCTGACGCGGAAACAGAGGAGAAAACTGGTCTTCTGCCATCGAACGGGACCATCATTGCAGGCTAACAGCAGAAGAGCGAATAGGTCATCTGTATCACCTGCGATGGTATCTGGATGAGGAGCGAACAGGTCCACAGAGCCAGCGGTTGCTGCAACACGCTGCTGAAAGAAAACACAGGAAGAAAAGCCGCACCTTCTCTTTATACCGCTTAAGCAACTGCGCTGCACGCTTCCGCTGTGACTGTGAAAATGTCTTGTCGGTACATTCGATAATCGTTTCCAGGGATTTTTTCCATTTGTCGAGTACTTTGCGCCGCGGGAGTTTACCATAGTCATAATTCAACTATTCAACTATTCCCCAGTCCCGGGGGTGTTTGTTGGTTTTGAAGAAGGGGGAATACCATGTTTTGTTAGGCATCGTTTGGCTGAGGAATTAGGCCGTAGGTAAAATATGGAGAGTTGAAAAGGTGATGTTGTGAGAGTAGGGTGAGATGATAGAAATGGGATGGGAAATAAAGAAAGATCAATCAATAAACATGTAAGAGGAGTAAGAAGAACAAAAGGGATAAAGAGAGTAAAAAGAACAATAAACAACTGGAACTAACAAGGGTCAACAAGCATTCCGAATGAAGCCTTTGAGAGTATAAAGGAATATGTGCATGCGAAAAATAGGAGCGGTGGGTTTACATCGCGCACGATACAATACAAGACCATAGGATAGGATACAATCCTGCTGTATGCTATCAAAGGCTTATAATATTATCATGGAATTCTTTTGTAGCCATCCTCCTACCTCCGCAGCCTAGCAATCTACAATACGCTTGTCGAAAGGAAAACTTGAAACGTCAGTACTTTCAACGACATGAACCCTGATGGGAAGAGCGACCCATTACAGTACTCGAGTACTAGTACATGTATTATTTGGTGTCGTCCAGTTTCTCGCCAAGACGTGATCTGCATGGTGCCATTATTATAGAACAAGGGGTGGTGAACCCTAATCCTCATTAAGACTTCACAACCTCACAAACCTATCTCTAATAAATATTCATATAATTCGACAAAACTGGCAAAGGCAACCTCCCCTTCTCCTGGCCTCTTACGCTAAAACATCTGCGTCCCGCAGCACCAACTTTGATTCTACCTGGATAACTTATGCGACGGATTACAGGGGGGTGTCCTACGACAGCCCTATTTCTAAATCTTAGAGACAGAACTTAGCTGGCCAAAGGATACCAACCTCGTAGCACGCTGGGTGTGTATTGTACCATTGGGGGTGTGCCATGATCAGTAGTGAATTACTGTTCCTCTGGAATAGTTAGACTACTTCCTGGATTACGGGAGCTTTATGAACGCCATAATGGAAGCAACCATCTCCAATACCATTATTATCAACCTCAAAAAGGTTGTCGGTGCTATCATTTCTTGGGGGTTTTTTCTCACCCTGAACGCAATTTCCCACAACCCACTTTCCTACTTCTAGCTATGAACCTTATCTCCCTTAGTTAGGGAGCCAATACGAAGCCCTTTAGTGGTAGCGAGAGAAGAAGAAATTGAGAGTGTTGGAGAACTAACAAACCGACGACCTTTCTAAAATTGATAATAACTGCTATTTCCCACCGAAAGCAGCTCACAAACACCGATCCCCCGATAGGAAAACTCTCCCCGTAACTTGACCGCTTCTGCCGCCTGCAAGAACCATTCTGGGAACCGGGTTCTAAGCATGCGCTAAGGCGTCACCCGATTTGCGCAAGGTATTATATGTCCCACACTTTTGCATATCTCCTGCTGGCTGGGCTCAGCGGGTGATATTTTGTGCCCTAATATCTGGCCTTGCTGAGCTGTAGTTTCTCTCCCGGCCCCAGTCCGCATAGTGTCTCCTCTTAGTAGATGAAAGTCCTATAGCTTAGGCAAGTTAATATCCGGAGTGACCTAGAATATGTCCTCTAATAAGTGCAGTACTTCCTGAGAAATAGGTCCATTACAGTAGGAAGTGAGAAGACCTTCCCCCAGTGCGGATCTTGGGGTGGGGACTTCAGCCTGCGCGCGCGGGACTCCACGACATGTGGCCAAGGCTCTATTCCCTAGAAATCGGAGGGTGAAAGTTACAGATTAATTGCGATATAGCATCCAAGCATGGTTGGGTTGATGGAGAGACACCTGTATCGTGGTCACGAGCAGCGCCCCGAGATACCGGTATTTGGAAACTAAGTTAAGTGGAAGTAGGATAAAATGTGCAACAGCATTCACTGCCTAAGTTACCTACTAAAAGACCCGACACTCTTGTTAATAGAGGACGTAGCTGAACCCAGGGGGAGGTGGCACGCCAGAATACAAGTAGTAAGAACTGACGTGTTTGCCGAGACTAAAGAGACGATGAGATGGAAAGATGGTGAGTTTACACACTACACAACACTCAAGCAACAACCTTCACTATGTCTGTTTTTTTTAAGTTATAAATTATATTTCATAATAATATACACTAAAGTTATAGCCCAACCCCATTATCTAAATCTGAGATAGAAGGCAGCACCTAAGATGCAAGTTATCGTATTATTCATTCATGAGATATCACCCATTATTTCGACACTAGGCACAAGCAGCCACAGAAGTTGCCGCTGGCAATGATTCAGAACTGTAGTTCAACACATGGAGGCTTTCTTCCTGTGAGCAGTCACAGATCTACGGCCCCTATAGCGGAAGCCACGCAGGATAATTGCACTTCTGCTCGTGGCAAATTTCTTACGCCATTAGTCCGCTTCCTGCAGTAAGAATTGTTAACACTTATAAATCCTAAAGGTTTTTGAGGGAACACCGCATTAAAACGAGGGAACCCGGTCCCAGAAAGGATATATGAAGAACAGCACTGCTCATCGACCTTGGGACCCGTTAATCCCGACCCAAAAGCCAGGAACAAAGTACCGTGAGCTAGGGATAAAGCTATCAGTGCTGATTCAATAGTGCAGCATTCCTCTTCTATTCACCTATCTCACTTCAAGCTTCCTAACTTAAAGGTCTTTGGCCGTATATGTGAAATCGGGGGTCAGCTTCCAAATCCTATCTTGTGAGCATTCCCTATTATTGATATTCCCGTTGCGGATGTTCCTTTGAACACAGGTCTTGTCCTTGTGGTTTTTCTTCTCTTGTCTATTTCCTTCACCTCCTCTGGCTCTCTGGCCAAGGTGTCCCGTCTCAAATGCTATCACTTTAATGTATGTATCCTAACCAGGGGATTCTCACAAGCAGTAGATTCCTTATCATGCTCAAGTTCATTTAGTCCATTCAGTCCGTTTTTTCCCTTCTAGGTCCACGAGTACATGAGCTAAAAAAAAACAATAAAGTGTATCACTGGGGACATGACCTAATGGAATACCATGGTCCCGGTGAACATGGTCTTCCGAAGTCCCCAGGTTCGATTCTCCCGGGAGACAATAATTAATTCCAAGAGAAAAAACAAAACAATCATATTCCCCCATAAGGGATTGGGGGGGTCACAGAGCTTAGTACAAAAAGCTAGTCATTTGATCCTTGCCAGTCGTAACTCCTCCTGCCCCGCGCTCTCTACGGAGATGCCGCAGCCCTGAAAAAGTACCTAGCGTGGGGATACGTGAGCCTTTTTGCCAGTGGCTGTTGGCAACATTTTGAATCGGTACAGTAGTGTTCGGGCAATTCTCGGTCTTGATTGTCCTGACTGATATATTTGCTCTATGTGAGAGAGGACAAGGAAGCCGACCCAGATTTCACCTGATCTGCCACCGGCATTAGGATCTCTAGCACTATTGATGGTCTTAAGGGCCGGGCCTAGTAGTACTGAAGGTGCGATTTTGTAGCTATGTTTCTGAAGCATGATTTGAACGAAAGCGGTTTCAGGATAGTCGAGAATTGGCCACGTGTGACCTCTTGACGGAACCCAGTTCAAGAGGAACGGCATTTGTCGGGGATTTCATGGGCTCCTTGTGCGGGGTAGGGCCTCTGGAAGCACTATTGATAACTTCTACGCGGGCTGGACTGCGCAAACCCTCTAATAGGGATGAGGCATGCGGGGCAGGGTAGCTTGTGAGAGTTATGGGCCACGGACATCACGATAGCTCAAACCGACTCCGCTCACCAGTGTACGAGCATCCGACAAGATTCGGCCGCCTGTCCCAGTGACACATAAACCCTTCGAGTTCATGCCCGTAAATGCCAGAATATGCACTTCCCTCTGCCGTACCGGTACCATCGTTGTCCCAACTGCTCTGAACAAAAGAGCGAGCTCTGGAAAAGAAGCTGTTATCGATAGATGCATTTCCTCCTCCTCCTTCCTACGCTGACATTGGCCCCCCAAGCCGCCGCGCAGTTCTCGGTCACTCCCCATTCACCGAGGAACCCATATGACTGAAATGGTGATATGGTTGGTTGCTATGCATGCTACAGCAAGTAAAACAGCATGTGATCTTATCTCACTGCGTCTTAGTCCCCCCCCAGGAAGGCAGTGTGATACGGGTAAGTTGGCAGATGTAAGGAGCCCCTCTTGAGCACTGGCGCTGCTGAGTCAAGGACGTTGTGTGCATCAGAGTCGCAACGAGTGATCCAGTGTGTGGCCACGGTAAAGCCACAACAAATAACTAGGTAAAGAAACTATAAAACAAACTGCCTCACTGTGGAGAGCGGCTACCTTAGTATTTCTAACAGCACTACATGAGGCCTTGTCTACTAGATAAGTTAATTTCGGCTTTTTTTTCCTTGAGGCACTCATTAGCCCTGCACTTGGCTACGCTACGTTTGGGCGGAGAGAGAATAGAGAGGGACTATAGGGTTGCTTATCAACGTTTGTGTGGTAGTACATCGGAAGCAATTCAAAGATTCTTTTCCAGAGCTAACTTTAGGGAGAGACTAAAGAAATGAGAAGAGTGATCTGTTCAGGGTGATTCATCCACTCCCATTCTTGTTTCGGTATCTCCCATCACTCCCTTGACTAGTTGCCGGATTTATGAAGCACCTATCGTTTCTAAGGTCTAACTCCAAAGCAGAATTATCTCGGTGAATCGGTCTTCCCGCAACTTTTTAATCTAGATAGCACTATTAGGCTATTTGGAAGGTTAAGTCTGTGGTTAGGGCCAACCTGCTTAAATTGCTCTGCAGCCAGAATGCATCTGCATCTATCATTTAGCACCCCATTCCCGCCGAGGGGATTCATAGGGCGCGCGGGATACGGGTGTGGGGCAGCAACCAGTCTGTGTTTTCGAGGTATACAAGTGCCCAGCGTGAGGTGCCAGAACTTTCGAGTCCGAGCCCAGATGCACGCAGATGATTTTCAATACAATTTTTTGATCCTTGTGTTCAGACACTTCATACCGGATACATACTTAAAGCCATAATTCGCCCGTCCCTCATAAACCCCATGCCTTGCTTTAGGTCGTATAGACAACAATACATCAGCTCTCACTCGACCCACGGCAATTGTCAATAGAGCAATTTCGCAAAAGTCAAATTATAACTCATGATTCAGGACCTTTCAATCTATATATCACACCCAAGTCCTCCTATACAGTTAAACCCTGCGAGCACAAGTTTGGTGCGAAGTGGGGAGGATGATAGCAAATGAGCAGTCCTTGGGTGCGGGAGAAATACCGGTAGCGAAGTATTAGCCGCACGTTGGGGAAAGCCAGCGCGCTGCGGGGTCCATAATAAATATCCTCATCCACCCCCCCCTAAATATTCCTAGTCTTAGTTATATGGCATAAAGTTCTCTTGTGAGTCGAATTGGAGATGCAAAGAAACGAAAAACAATTTTGCACAACTCCAAGCCAAAACTAGCGCCAAGCCGAGCAATACGAGAACCCGAGAAATACGAGAACTCGTGATATTCCGCCCATGGAGAAAGAATACTCTTGAAGACCTTGCATTAGCGTATTCCACTGGACGCAGCAAGCCATATGCAGGTCCGAACAATACAATAGGTTGAACTTCAGCCCAGGTTGTGATAGTTGTTAGCGCTTAGGCGATTGGCTCGCTATTACGGGCGCGGGATATGCCGTGGAATAGGTTAAACTGGCGAATTCCGGTTCAGACCTCCAAAAACACAGATTTTAGCACTCTTGCTGGCAATGAGTCGGATCATTAAGCTTCCCCCATAGGAGAGAGCTTCGCGGGACCCCCAGATAGATCGCCACCACCAACACACACTATAATTTTTGCTCTATAAACAGAGGGAGAATTCAACCGGTCCTTCGTTCTTCGAAGAAAACCCGATCCCTCGTTCTAATCTTTGATCCGCCTTAATCTCATGCATTGACCGTTGGTGAAAAATCCGAGAGGTTTTTCCCAAGGGAGATAAGAGTGGGAGTATCACGTAATGCACTCTGCCAACAAACTTTCCCCCCCTTAAGTTTGAGTCAAGGTTCTATTGAAAACGCTAACTATGGATACTTGTCACCAAGACAATAGCATGTTACCAGTAAGGGGATGAGGACTTGCCACGAACCGGGCTGGTGCTAGCTTTAGTACCAGCAGCCATTGTCCTCGCCGACTCCGACACTTTTGTGTAGTACGGTAGCTAAGGCCAAACCATACATTGACGATGCGAACCAAATCCCCACCAAGAGAATGGGGGAGTTCACAACCATTCTAGGCTCAGCAACACACCGGCAACGGATTAGGACTAGGTTTCCATTGTTACCGTAAAAACTCGCTTTCAATGAGCTGTCCTGGACTGGGGCTTTTCGAAATCTCCGGTACAAGTATCATACCAAGAAAACTAAAAGCTTTTAAGAATTTTGGAAAGGACGGAATGTCTGGCCTATCATTAATTTCAGAGACTTGGCCGATTGTAAATTATCCTACGGTAGTCCAGGCCAGTTCATTAAAAGCGAGTTTTTACCATATATTTACTTCGCCAAGTTATGTTTTATTTGATGACACCCCAACGGAGCTTGTGCAATACCGGTACTGGTACCTTAATGATGATACTGTATCTTATACTTCTTCAATAATATCATGCTTATTTCTTTTAGCATAAAGACCATTGCTTAGCCATTGTTAAAGGAATCAGAATATAACTTGACCACTACCCCAGTGGTTAGTGTAAGTAAAATAGCCAAACATGTAATCTAGAGATGATTGAAGAGGCAAGCCCCGTGCACAATCCAATAGTTTATACTTACTTGCCAAAAATATATCGATTGTCCATAAAGTCACTAAATCTTTAATGCACGGTGAAGTCACTAGAGACATTTATTGTGCAGTTGGTTGATGTTGGCAAGTGGTTTACCGGTGCTTGGGTTTAAGGGCAAGCTAAACTTTTCTCAGCTACTCGAGCAGCATTATGCTTGGGGGGGAGGGGTCAGTGAAAACCGGAAAACCATTTCAGCCGACCCATGCAAATCTCTAGGGAGACAAGGTTTATGCTTTCCGATTTTTGATGACCCGAGCACTGTACTCGAGTACACCTGAGCCGAGAAACTCTATTTTTCTAGTTCCGGCTACTTTAAAGATGGGCTAACACCGGTACGATAGCCTGCTGCTCAGAAACAACAGTCTTACATAATCAGGCCCTACCACTCACGATAGTGTGGTCTTTGAGGCTATATTTACCCGTAATGGTTGCTGCAGGTGTCAGCCAATCAGTCACGACACATCAAGCACAAACCTCCCAAGCCCCTTTTTCCCAGGCGTATGAGAGTTAATCTGGTAGTGAATTGCAAGGCACTAGGTACCGGTAGCCAGGAAGTCATCTCGAGATGCGCTCGACAAGTGCCCGGCATTTTTGGCTCCAAGACGGCATCGGGGTCAGCAATTTATCCCGTGGGTTGATTTTGAAAAATTCTCGCCAATCAAAACGAAAAAGAAACTGTATTACCGGTCGGTGTGGGAAAGTACAGTACTGACCCCAGCGGCTCCCCAACCTTATTTGGCGAAACCATCGACAACCAGCCAATTTCCGGACACCTGGCATTGTGCTGCCCCAACGGTGCCTCCTGGCTCAATCTCAATCCGTTTTTCAGCAACAGGTGCATAGTCTCCTTAACTACAGTACTTGTAACGGCCTTGTCGCTGTGCCACACGCGGCGGCTGGGGCTCAAGCACGGCACAAGTTACAACTGGCAGAAGCACACCGCAGACCTTGAATAATTCCCTCGCGGTATTATTAATCACCAGCACCCTGTGTGCCGTGGCATGATGATCAGCGCTCTTGCCGACGTGGGGTCTAGCGAGCCTGTTTCGCAGAAAACAAGCACTGGGAAAGAAGAAAAGAAAGCTTAAGCGCTTGTGTGAAACAGGAACTGAACTCCCTTCAAACAAAGAGTTCTATATTACTAGTACTCCAGTATCGTACTCGAGTATACTCGAGGATACTCGAGAATCATACTCTAAACACTCTCAAGATACCGGCATAGAACCCCTGCTGAATCTTGGGCGTAGATCACGTCAACCGGTATGCCGGTATGCTGGCATGCACTTTGGGATTTGCTATTTTTGGTCGACTCTTGAGGGGCTGGGTCTGAAGCAGCCCACAGGCACCGTCCTGCCTGCATTCGCCCTTCAAGATCTCGCCGACTTGGCAGGAGACATAAGTGCAGTACCGTATTTGCTTCTTCAAAACAGACGAATCTGGTCGTGCTATTCTCACTCTGGGCAGAGAAAGCTGAAAATGGTTGCACCCTGGATTTGCAGCGCTTGATTTCATGGTAATATTCGATTAGTCTACTTGGTGCTGGCAAAGTGTCTGGGTATGCATACAAGAATTTTGAAAATCTTTTGCCGCGGGGGCGAATTGCAACACATACGAAGTTTTGCAAAACATTTTTTTGGTCGCCCGGATGCTATCGCACTTACCGGTATCCTCACCCCCAAGTACCGGTACCGCAGGAGAGGCGTCCACCAAGAGAAATGGCTTTTTTCTCGTTCGATGATTTGCCTTAACTTTGTCTTCAGCACCAGCACAAAGGTTGGTGCATTGTTGGTTTGGTACCCGTACTTCCGAACGGTCAAATCAGTTGAGATTCCCCGGAAAATTCCTTCCAAAAGTTGGACGGGATCATGGAGCTTTATGAGGAGCCTATTGTACCAGTGCTGTACAAAATTTTTTCTTCTTTCTCTACGGTATTACTGATGTTCTCTAATCATAGTCCTCAATGCACAATCAGCATTGTGTGAGGCAGGAATTCCCGATTTGCTTACTGGCAGTGAAACGCTGCTGACGGATTGGACAGAAATGGTTCACGGCACGAACTGGAGTATTGTCATGTGGGGGTTAGTGACTCAGGAGGTCTGTCTCAAATCCTCAGCCCCGCATTGTCCCATCATGAAGGCCTTTTGTCCTTTAGCTCCTGGTGCCAATTGTCGATTTCATGTGAAGGAATTTGAGGGGCCCTGGAGCTTGGTTTTTTAGAACAGCTGGGACAGGTTGTTAACCTGCCGCTACAGTACTAGTATTTCTTCTGTCCCGCTTATTTAGCCTTGGGGAGGTAGATTACTGGATTCCCCCCGGTTGGTGTCAGCAATTTAGCAAATTTTGGTTATCTTGTGTGGGCTACCGGTAATCCTCCCATTGACGGGAACGCGGCGCTACGGTGGAAGTCTCACGATAAACAGTGAAAATGCTATGTGCGTAAGTGGCCAATTTCCGCCAATCAAATTGGCTGGCTAAATGTTCTTTTCTCAGCCCCTCGCTTCAGTTGGTCCAGAAACCAGTATTTTATTTTATTTTTCTCACCCAGGCTTAGTTCACTCAGCCGTGTCACGTTCCACCACACGCCTCCCCATATCAGATTTTGGTTCGGCGAATAAAGAGTTGGGTGCTGACCCTTCGAGGCCCCATGGAAGATATGCCGGTCGAGGGTTTTGCTGGATAACACATCCACCCACCCTTCCTTCCTTCCTTTCCTTCCGTTCTTCAACCGCTTTTCATCCACATCTTGAAAGCAGGATCCCCTGGATCAGGTTGCGGATAATTCCTCCTCGATTTTTCGTTGGGTTCATTCAGTTTGGTACGGTACGCTCGCTGGCAGGCGTTGAATCATGGCTCGAGGTGGATTTAGCACTGTGCTGGGAAAATGGGTTGGATGTGGGATTCTGCTGGGGGGATTGATTTCTGGCGCTCAGAGCACGAATTGTATGACACGACTTTCTGATGGAGGGAGGGAGGGAGCGGATGGACACGAAGGAGAAGGGGACGGGGATAAGATCCTCAACTAACTGGTGTCCGCTAGGCTCTATCCAACCTTTCGCTCTTCCCTGGCAGAATACCACCATCTTGAACTATCCCGACAGAGCAGCCGCTCATAGAAGCATCAGATGGCAAGTTGGTATGTTGCGCGGATCTCACTCGTGCATTTTCGCATTTCCTCAGCGACGACCGGCTTACAACGCGTAGGTTCCAACGAGCAAGTACTCGCCATGCAGCTAGGGACAACTCTTAACTCCACCTTCATCCCTGACGGCGACAAGGTATGCAAGAATGATGGAACGACAGATGAACCGCCGGGGAAGTTTGGTTGCATATTTTGGAGAGGAGGACTCTTTCAGCCTGCGAAGAGTAGTTCCTGGGTGAAGGATACTGGTGTTGTGCCGTATAACGGATCTGTGAGGAATGAGGGATGGGATTATCTTCATCAGGATATGTATACTCGTATGTATACCGCGAAACCAAGCATAAGCGACGGGAGAGTCAGGGAAGCTAATGGACCGTAGAGGCTGATAAGGACCCGCTATCTGGTTTCCCAAGAGGTATGTTGATGTTCGTGGCCCTTGTAATACTGAACTAACACGATTTAGGTTGGGACACGCTCAGCTTTGGCAACAATCTTGACATTCAAGGTTACCCAATGACCATTATCGATGATGGGAAATTTCCATTTGGGTATGATTAACTCCTAATTTCCGACTGATCTCAACTGACGGAATGTTACTCTAAGCGCTGGCTTCATTGGCCTTGCCTCTGATTCCGTGTTTCTCAAATCGGCCGTTAACGCTAACATCACGCCCTCCGCTTCCTGGTCTTTCGATTACGGTCTCACCGCCGCGGATGTTCCAGGTGAATTAGTGGTCGGAGGTTACAACGCAGCCAAAGCTAAACCGGAAGACTGGCACAACTTTACTGTTTCGCCGGACAAGAGCAAGCCTTGCCCTTTACAAGTGACAGTTGCCAAGATGACATGGGGGACTACCGATTTGATGGCTGGGATGCGTATGTTTTCCTCCGCTCCTAGATTATCCTTAACTTAAATTATACTAATCTTTGTAGAACCATTTATGGCCTGCGTAGAACCGGCATATTGGTCAATGATCATGCCCTACCAAATCCAACAAAATTTCAACAACACCATGTTGAACGGCCGTTCTAACACGACATTCTGGAGGGCCACATGGGAATATTATTTTTATAACCTAACAGATCCAATTCCTGATGGTGACTTTACTATCGAACTTGACACCGGGTTTTCGGTAACGATGCCACGTGAAGAATGGTTTTATGATGCAGTTCAGATTAATGGTGATGGACATTGGGATAAAATACCAGGTATGAGAAACCGAATGAGGACTCGTGAAGCTTCGAATCTGACCATATTGCAGGATCTATTCAAGCAACGTTCGGAACAGCTGGTTTCGCGCCGGGAGTTACTCCTCTCCTCCCCTTTCTCGGCGCGCCCTTCCTTTCCCAGGCATACCTTGTCGTTGACTATACGAGCAAACCCCAAACCTTCGCCCTGGCAAAGACCAATCGTGCAAAGGCGGATTCAAAGCTTGTGCCTCTGAGCTGCGGAGGATCGTCAATAAGTGGCAACGCAACAACCACCCCAAAGCCAAAGGCCGAGAAAAAGACTCCGACCGGAGTGATAGTTGGTTCAGCGATAGGAGGATTCGCAGTCCTAGCTATAGTCGGAGCAATAATATTCTGCCTCTTCCGCCGCCGCAAACAGGAAGCAGAAGCTACCGCCGAGACAAACGTCTTTTCAGGAACCGATCCCCCAAAGAGCGACATGGAGGGCACGGGATTTTACCGCCCACCGGCATACTCCTCCCCAGGCCCCTCTCCGGTTGCAGGTGTATATCCGGTTGCAGGCGTATACCCCGCTGAGTCGGTCGTCTCGGATAGCAACTCCATGAGATCGCCGTCCGGATACTCGTATGTGCCTTCTTCTCCACCTCCCTCTGCCAGGGGGGGATACAATGCTCCATCCATAACCCGCAGGCCAACGCCCTCTGCCTTGAACGCTGAGATACCTCAACCTCCAGCTGAATTGAGCGCACGGCCACCGTCTGCGGCAGCTTTTCCCGGAATGTTCCAGGATGACGATTATGATGCTGTATCCTCGAACGAAGGGAGTAAGAGGGGGAGATGAGAAAGTAAGATGCAAAGGATGAGATGTTTTTTCATGTTTTTTCATGTTTTTTTTTCATGTTTTTTTTCCCCTCCTTCAAGAGGAGTGGATGTGTCCAGCGGGCGTTTTAGGATGTATATATGATGTAGTGGTATCATCCGTTTTTCCCTTTCCATATTTTTTTTTTCTTTTTTTCTTCTCTAGTTGCTCTTATTTAATTGTATGAAATTGTGTAATCCGAGAATATTTCCCCGGGACAAGGGAGAGAGAAAAGAATTTTTTAGACGATTATTTCCTCATGTAGTATAGGAGCTGTTGCAGAGCGGCACTGCACGTATATGGGACCCGGGGGTTCCGAGGTCGTGTTCGTGTTGGATGTTGTGGATTAGGAAACAAATTACCGAGCGATTACTCATTGTAGCAAAACCATGTTCCCCGCATGCATTGATCGCGAACCTGCGGAACCAAAAGGAAAAGCTGCTGCTGGGGACTTTTGAATGAAAGGAAAAAAATGAAAGAAAGACGTCGGTGGGAACTTTTTTCTTCCTTGGGCAGGTTGGCCAGCAGAAGCAGAGGCAGCAGCAGATATATACCGATATATATCACGGTACTTGCTTGTAGCACGGTACGGTAGTCAGAGGCGTTAAAACATCAAACAATGCACGAAAAGTAAACTCCTTCCCTATATTTACCTGATCTCTCCAGATAATGGATAAGGTGCGGTATTGTTCCGAGGCTGCCTTTTTACCGCACATACTCGGGTATGGAGGTACTTGTACTTGTAAGTGATGGGATAGACAGGGGGGTCAAGATACCAAAGTTTCTTACCCTTCCTAGCATTATTCCTACCAAATTAGATCATTTTTTACCTCTACAGTATCGAGCGCCCGGACTCAAAAACCCCTGTCCGTCTCATCATTTACCCCCTGACCCAAGTAATACGATATTGTACCACAACATCCAGAGAAAAACGTACCAGTGATCATCAAAAAAAGTAAAAGAATAATAAAAAAAGTAAAGAGAGGTACAGGTACGATACTGTGACATAGCTGATTCGGTCCGTGCGGCGCCATAAAGCTTGTATTGCTGCAGCTGCACTGTACCTTTTTTTTTTTTTTGAGAATGTGCGTCAGTCCGGACTGGTAGAGCGTATGATGAAGGAAAGCGGGGACGCACGAGGGGGAGAGATAGGAAGATGGGGGAAAAAGAGGAGAAAGTGAAGGAAGGGAAAGGGAAAGGCAAGAATGGAGGAGGAGGATGGGGGTTGTAAAAGAAAAATAATAAAAGAAAAAAACTTATAGCAGTATTGCAGTGCTGTTGTTGGTGGGTGAGCTGTCGGGCGAATGAATGGATGGGTGGATGTAGGAGATGGATGTGTGTGCGTTCATGGCGATGAGTGGGGTTTTACTTGCATCACAGATATAATAATATTATTCAGACAAAGAACTGCGAGTAGGACACTGATTTGATTTTGAAAAAATACGAGTTCGGGGAAGCCCGGGTCCGAGACAATTACAAGGTTGAGGAGCATTGGGATTTCTTTCCCTTCTACGAGTACGGTACCGGTACTCACTTGTGCTCGGGTGGGTTCATAAAATTGGGAGAAAAGATCAGCAAGACTGTACTCGAGTAGGGGGAGTGAGCGAATAGCCAGAATAAATGGAAAATAATAAGCACTGGCGGGCATAAGCAACTTGGAGTGGGTACCAAATACTCGTATATTGTCTCACCAGTGGCAAGATAGCCTCAGAGACTAGTTGGGCTCCTGGAAGCTCTTTGGAAGCTCCGGAATTCACGTGCTATGGCGAGGGAACTTTGTAGCTAGAGTATCATACTTTGCCAAGAAAATATTGTCATTCTTCAACCACCAAAGGATTTTCAACCACAAGCTCTATTAGATGATAGGGTGGGTGATCCTCCACACACTAATAGGAAGAAAATAGAAATATTTCAAGTTTTCATCAAGATATTGGGGTTTAAAACTTTGGTAAGGAGAATGTTTGAGATAGGTTAATTATTCTTAACTTCCTTGGCAAGGACTGGTAATTGATATTTGCCAATATATTAACCTAGAACAGTAGCAGTCTAAGCCAATTAACCTACTGTTAATAAACTAGATGAATGTCCGCTTGTTCCGGCTACGGCAGAGTTTCCTCGCCGTAGAGAAAAGGTGAGAACAAATCCGACTGGTTCGGGTTTCCAATTTCAACAATCCTGTGTCTCGTTCCACAGCTTATCTAATGAGCAACACAAACCCCTGTTTTGCTACCCTTAGCTTTCCGATTTTTATGAACACAACCGAGCACAGCAGTCGCTCGTTAGAGGTTTACCCCTAATAAATCCCGAAGATAATAGAACTATTGTTTTTGGTCGTATTAGATCTAATCGTTCGGCCCCGGGGTCAGAAAAAAGCGTTTTTTTTTTTTTT
>QOVD01000276.1:5133-25503 GCA_003521225.1 Tuber microsphaerosporum | reverse complement strand
TTTTTTTTTTTTTTTTTTTATCGAGTCCCCAGTTGATCCGTCAGTTTTGTATGATAATTGCCCGGTGCAAAAACGCGTTGCGCGCGGCGCCAGAGCTTTTCGACTTGAAAAGCTTACATAAACGTTTTTTTTAACCCCAAGGCTAAAAAGGGAGTACCGGTACGGTATGTCTGATAAGGTTGCAGGTCCAACGTGCAAGAGCAGATGCTCTCGCAACTCCTTGCTTGGTGGGGGGGGAACGTCCTACCCCCCCACAAACGAAGCAGCAGCCCTAGAAAGGCGGGCGGAACGCAAGCAAGAAAGCAAAGCACAGACTGTGAGTAAATGCTTACAGAGCGAGTACGGTATAGGAGTAAACGAAGACCTTAGAGGTCACCAAGGGGGCTTTAGCAGTCGTACTGTATTTCCACTGCCCTCGGAGACTCGGTATGCTCTGGATGAACTACCGCGCTATCTGGCGAGAACCTGCAGGTACTTTTACGTTGAAATAAGAAGCCGCTGAGGTGAAGCTTACAATTGCGTCCAAATCGGCGCCCTGAATAGCTCAGTCTTGGCTATACAGAGTTAGGGTGCCTATGGAGTTTTATTGCAACTTCGAGACAGAATGGGAATAGAAAATCTTGTTTGAAGGTACTAGCGCCTAACGTGTTTGGGAATCTATTTATCTGTGGTTAGGTTAGAGTGCTGTTTTGAAGTGAGGTCGTTGGAAATTTTCTTTCAACTTTTTGTTCCTTGACAAGAGTATCGTACGGGCGGGAAAAGAAAGAGAAAACGAGTTTGACGCTATGATTTAGGTTGGGGTTCGAAAGCTATGGTACTAGTACCTATCATGGAGAGTAGGCTTTGTTGTTGAGCGGGCTTCCCGGGCGTTTCTGTTTTTGATTGGTTGGATGTAGTACCCACCCACCGGTTACTTCTTCGCATAAAGGTAAAGTACGAGCTCGGAAGAGTCTTTGTCGCCACTGTCGCCATAAATATGATATCTTGGCTTTTTCTTTTTTCTCTTTCCCCTCCCAACAGGCTGGCAAAAGAAATGAAAACAAGGGAAGGAAGGCAGAGGAAGAAAGGGTCAGGGAAAAAAAGGGAATTGTTCATCGTAGACGGACCCTGGTAGAGATACTTGTTCAGAGCCAGGTCCTATGCTGCACGAGTATGGTACCTAGCTGTTATAGCTGAACTGCTAGGAATAGTAGTAAATAAAACAATCTAGGTAGTAGCCCAGCTTTCTCCGAGCCGAACGTTACACCAACTAATTCATCATCTTCAACTCAAGACCACGGTACCGTACCGTACTTGACCACTTTAGTAGGGAACTAATATCTATCAGATACATCCTCCGCATAACAGCAAGGATGGTGTCCGAATGGACAGTCAGAGAGGGAAGGTGCGGTTGGTAGTGGAACAAAAGTTAAGGGGATTTTAATTCGTGCTGTTCTATTATGTTCTGCTCTGTTCTTGCTTGTCCTTTCGCATTCCCCCCTTTTTATCCGAATCGAGTCTGCAGGACTTTTCGCCAACCACGTAAGAGTTCCTATTTACCGGTGTGTAGAGCACCTATACCGTGCGGCTACATTACCTTAGTGCTGGATATGGCGTTGTTAAACAATGGCTTGCATTTCGATTCTGGGATGGGTTTTTGACTGGGATGGGTTTTTGACTGGTCTGCTTTTCCTTCTTTCTTTTTCTCCTTCTTTTCTTAGGTTTGATAGCGGGAGAATCGACTACTTGAGATGATGCCGTAACTTAAAGCGCTGGTAAAGGTCGAATACCTAGTGTAGGGCTATCTATGAAATTTCAATGTGAAGTACTTGGGCGGTTTGGTTGAAGCCGGACGCCTAAGGTACCGGTAGGTGACAATTCCCATGCGAAATGTCCGGCTTCAATTTGGGCGTGCGTGTATAAGTCGTAAGCACTTAGCCACAAGTAACAGGTAAGAAGTACCTGCGCATTCGAGTACCGTACTAGTTTAGCATGGGTGTCCAGATACGCACAGATAACTAATTGTATATTTTTTCTAACCCTTGTGTTCGGGTACTTCTTACCTATTCCTTATTCTTGAACCGATATTCCTGGTATTAACCGGCTTACAATGATACCTCCCTAGCAAGTCTGGGAGGGGGCGGTCATTGAAAATCGAAAGTGATCGTCTAGATTCTCCACCAAACGACGGGACCACATTAGAACTTGGGCTATTTCTGACCCCGATCTCTGCCTCGTATTTACTTTTATCATGTTTGTTCTTGACTTGGTAGCTACCGCTGGTTGCTACTGTCCTTAAAAGACTTTTTAATTTCCAAGTTTATGTGAGTCAGCTGCGGTGGTAAAAATCCCCCCTAGACTCTCAATTCCCACTTGTTCAATTGGGTGTAGTTTCAAAGCAACTGGTATGGGTTTTTAGTTTCTGTAACCCTGTATTTCTTTTCCAGAGAGCATGATTGTCAAATCAAATAACCCCTACTTCGCCACCCTTTTAGTTTCCAATTTTTAAAGCCCTCGCGGAGTACCGGTACACTCTCCTCGTACGGCCTAGTTGAAGTTGGACACTCAAGGTGACAATTCCCATATCACGCAGAGTGTCCAACCTCAACTCAGCCGCCGTTACCCAATACTTTCGAGATTTCAGGCAACAAAGTTAAGCAAGACAAACTCAATTCAGGGGGATGTTTCCTTTTTTCTTCTCGTCCATTTCGCAGAAGCTCTTTAGTTATCCTGTCTCTTCTTGTTTAGAAATTGCCAAGAGTGGTTAGTTATTTCTGCTGGTTGGACCAGTTGGATTAACTCCGTTACTATTTTGATGACCCACCAACCGCAGCTCCACCGCCCCACCCTTACCATCCATCCAGCCCACACATCCATGGTTCCTATGTGGTAACTGAAGCGGGCTATTCCTATTCGGTGGGTTTGTAGGATCTACGAAACAGGGTTATTGTATTGTCTACTTCTAACTCTTTCCCGCCCATGCGGGTTAAAGATTAATAGTCCAGATTAGGGTTTTGCTGTAACGATGGCCTTGTCCTCTTGCTCCTGGCCTTGTGGGCCGTGGGATTCCAGGCTAGCAGAGAGCGGTATTTAGACCCTCGGGATCCCCCCATCCAGAGTCGAGTTTTCAATCCCATCGCTGTCTTTCATTAGATCGAGCATACTGCACTTGCATCTTTTCCTCTCTGTCCGTCTATCTATCTAAGTCTTCCCCTCGCTGAAGAGACACATACACACTCGCTATGCATTTTTCAATGGTTCCCGCTACAGCTGCGTTGCTGACATTGCTTCCGGCGACAATTGCTTCTCCACATAGTTTCTCTCGTAGAGATTCTAGCACTGGGCAGTGTGGTGCTGCGAATGGTGGTTTGAAGTGTGACGGTTCGACGGTGAATGTTTGCTGTTCCCCCGCTGGATGGTGCGGTGACACATCGGACCATTGTGGGACGGGCTGCCAGGCGGCTTATGGTGTATGTTCTCTTTATACCTCCTTCACCATTGACGTCTGGCTAATTTTTTCTTCCTTTTAGACATGCGGTGGAGTAACAACCACTACACCAAGCGGGGCAGCAACTTCTGGTGTCGCGAGAACTAAGGTTGGGAATGTCGCTTATGGCTCGGATATTGGCAGCTGTTCTGTGGCGGGAACAATTGCCTTAACTTTTGATGACGGCCCGTACATATACACGAGTCAGGTGCTGGATTTGCTCAAGACGTACGGTGCTAAGGCTACGTTTTTCATTACGTGAGTTCCCATGAACTATCATATCCCTCCATCACAAAACTAATTAATATTTCAGCGGAAACAACCTTGGCAAAGGCGCCATCGACACCACACAACAATGGAGTGATCTAATTAAACGCATGGACAGCGAAGGCCACCAGATTGCTTCTCATACGTAAGTCTTCTCTCCTCCTTTCAGCCTTAGAACAAATCTAATAAAAAGAATCAACAGTTGGACCCACCCAGACCTCTCCACACTCAGTGAAGCCGACCGCAGAACCGAGATGTACAATAACGAGGCGGCCCTCCGCAACATCGTTGGGAAGTTCCCGACATACATGCGCCCCCCATACTCCTCTTGCACTGGCGCCTGCCCTCAAACGATGTCCGATCTGGGTTATCACATCATCTACTTTGACGTGGACACCGACGATTACAACAATGACAGCCCAACCCTCATCATAAATGCCGAGAATAACTTCTCCACGAAGGTTGAGGGGACTTCTCCTAATACGCAGAACTTTTTGGTTATCGCCCATGATATTCATCAGAACACTGCCAATACTTTGGTCCAGTATATGTTGGAAAGTATTAAGAAGAATGGATATAAAGGTATGCCTCCCTCCCTTCTGGCTTTGTCTATCATTAAGTGATTGCCCGTGGGATATGGACTGATTTTTTTCGGTTTTTAGCTGTCACTGTTGGCGACTGCCTTGGTGATCCTCAGGCCAACTGGTATCGATCATAGATTATACACAAAGCTAAACATAAATTCTAATTGACTTGTTTCACTCTTTCAATTTTTTGTTTTTTGTTTTTAATTTATCAATGGACGGGATACCGGTGATGGAAAATAATGTTTTATGCAAACCCTACCTAGCGTAGGCGGGTGTAGCGGTAACTCTGGGGGAAGGCCACTTAGCCTAGCTCAATTTAATAAACAAGGAACACTTGCACGTAACACTCGCATTTGCACTTTTCACACACTTGCATTTCAGATAGGGAAGTGGTACCTCTAGCCCACATCCAATTATCCGTCTTCCCTGAATCGCACAGCTGTCCCTCACCCACTCAGCTTATGAGGAAGACTCGTCTCGATCGACGGCATACTTATCCAGCACCTTAAATTCAGCGATCCGGTCATTGCGGAGGTCACTTTTGCACTTTACAGGTATCCCGCAAGCGTTCTGCACAAGCACAATACAAGAACCGTACCTCGAGTACGAGTGAGTCCATAGCTACAGAAAGTTGTTAGGATCGACAGCGGGGATAGCCACTACGAGTACTTCATACGTAGGCACGGGCAACATGCCGGCACGGCTACAAGTTTCTCGTATAGGTATTAAGTAACAAGTGCAAGGGTCAGGCACAAAAAAGCAGTGTGGGGCGGGGGCGTTGATATTGATTTTGGTCAAACCTAGTAGTACTGTACGCAGTAATCGGCTTGCCCGGAGACGTAGACCATCTATGACCTGATGGGAACCTGAAAGAAACTGTTTTTCCGTAGATGTGTTGAACCGGAGGCCAGGTGCCCGGTCCGTTAATTATATATCTTTTTAAAATTGGCTGAAGGAAGTGGAAATACAGGTTCCATCAGTGCCATGTTTCTCAGGCGTGTCATCGCTACGGTACTAGTTATGCACCAACCATTGATTCATCCCTGACTCTTGCAGCGTGGGATAAGTGCTCGATTACTGCACTTGCAAGTAAACCCTAATTTCCGATGGAGCTCCAATGAGAAGAGTGGATCCTCAGTGACACCGATCGAGGTCTTATTATTTCCTTGGGCCCGCAAGACATTGAAAATTTTGTGCGGCCGCTGTTAATGTTTGAGACATGGATGACTAAGGACTTTTTAAACCGCAACCTCGCGAGAGTAGCGTAAGTGTGGTCATGTAATTAATATTAGTTATGGTCTGAAGTCTACGCAGCTGCGGAATTTTAGTTATTAACAAAAGGTCGCCTACCCACCCCCGTCCCTAAAACTGACAAGATTTTTAGTGCCCTGGCGGATAGAGGCGGAAGAGCCGAAAGCTGAATGGTTGCGGGGAAGAATCAATGGAAATGAGCCAAGAATCGGGGCCTGGTCGGGTGTGTGTACAAGTATTGTGTTTTTTTTTCCCATGATAATTTTTTCTTGCTTTTGGCTCACGCTTGCCAAGTTATGATGCTGGTGACAAGGGAAGGTGATCGGTGCTCCTGGCGGAGAGACAATTGATGATTTGTGGCTTGCTGGCTGCGGTTGCACATGGCCTCAAAGGGTGAGAAGGAAAAGTTGAGAGGCGCAATACGAAGGTACATGTTGCCGGTAACTTGTACAGCACCTAAGTTTTGAATATTTTACTAGCAGGGGGTGTTATGCTAGCAGGGGCCAAGGCAGCAAATTGGGTATAAGGACAGCGAATTGGGTATAGTGGTTACCCAATTCGCCTCCTCACCCCTGTTAGTCGAACATCTCCTGCTAGTAAAATATTCAAAACTTTGGCGCTGTACCTTCGCAGACGGCCTCCCAGGCCACCTGGACACTTCCCTCACCCGGACAGCTAAACCTAAATAAGAAACTTTCAAATGGTTTTCTTGGTTTGATTGGATGAACTGTGGCGACTATAGTACTGATCACCACCCCGTTTCCTCATACAAAGCCTACCAATCAGTACCGGTATTCGTCTGGGGGGGATGTCAGGATGGCCTGGGAGGCTGTCTATGTGGAGATAACCTACGTGAGCCAAGGTAGCTCACGTTCACAATTCACAAAAGCGGGTGGGAAAAAGGAAAAAAAGTGGTGACAGGTTAACGTTACTCGCACATTGTTGTGTGATAAAAAGCATCTGTCTTGCAGGTTACAACGAGGTTAGGTTACGTTACAATTCAAGAACTGTGCAGGACCGCCACTACTGATAAGCTAACCCCCACAGACAACAATCAGTACCCAATCACCAAACCATAACATCAGAGGTATGGTACAAGCAGTGGAAAGGGTTTTCGTATGCGGTTAATGCCACTTGAAGCGGCCCAGAGACTGAGTCAGCGCAGAATTCCTCCTGCCTAGGGTTAGGGTTGTTTGTGAGTTTCGGGATGTTTAGAGTATGATTCCGGTAACTTACGGTGGTTAGGCTTCCGTTTTTAGCTTCCAACACGTCGTTGTAACCCTACTACTGTAAGTAGCCTTTTAGTAGTTTTGCTAAGAGAGAAAGACACGAAGAATTTGCTGCTCAAGAAAGAAGATGCCATGGTTGATGAGCACTTTATCACATGTTAGCTCCAGGTACTCAAGAACATTGGATACTAGTGAAAGAGCTAACTTGCGCGGGCGAACTGGAGCTAGACACTTTGCATGGGAATTTCAGCCTTAGGTGGCCATCACTCTTTTGGCACGGTTTAGGCTTAGAAGCCCCCAAGACTCCCGGATACCCTTTGAGTAGGCATTCCACACGGTTTTACACTCGGCATCGCATAGGGTAATGAACACACTGAATTTTCTAAAACCTCATACCCAGCCTTCGTCCCATTGCCCTTCGTTGCAGGCAAGTACCGTCCAGTGTTCGAATACAGTAACCAAAAGCAGGGGTCGTGAATTTGTATAGCCGCCCAAGCGCTCACCAATTTTCTCCCAGTAATCCCCGCAAACCCCTATTTTCGGCAACTTCCTACTAACTAGACGACCAAAAGCCTCCTCAGAGCAAGCCCTCACTAACTCCCGGCCCATCTCTGATGTTGTCCTGGAGCTTGCCGGAAACGCACGCGCAGACGGGTGGGAAACTTTGGCAGATCAAGTTCTGATGCGCGAGTGCTAAATCCCCACGACCACCTACGGTATCCTAACTGACTACTTCGACATCCTCCGGCTCCGGCCAGTGTCATTGCCCATCTCTCCACGTAAGCATGGCCTGCAATTCGTTGGTACATCCGGCTGATAGATGATTGGATAGGTATGACTGAAATGTGCGCCAATTGCAGAAGGAGCAGGTGATACTTTCGTTCTGCTTATACAGCGTCTCCCACGAGGTTTCTCCCACGAGGTTGGGTTGCTTGGTGGAGTTCGACTGGGACCAGTCGTATCCTGCTGGTGCCTCGACAACGGAGCAGCGCCAACAAAATTAGCGGCTTCGGTTAAATCGTTGCACGCTAAGTAGGGGCTGCTATCCACAGGTTTGGTTCTCCCAGGTTCCGTGCCAGTGCTCTGTCCAATATTGGTACCGGTACTCGCTTATCTAGTTATTACCGGTAGTGTAGTTGTGGTGTTTTAGGTCTAGTATTCTCTAGGAGGGGTTTCTGAGAAAAATTGGAGCACCCATAGTCGGCCTCCCACCCGCTCAAGACCCCGCATCGGCCTCCTGGTGGCCGGACGAAACGGGATATCCGGCGCGGGTAGTGTCTCTAGTAGTAGTAGATGGAAAGCTTGATGCCCTTAATTCTGTCGGGGAACTTTCAAAATCAGCCACCATGCGGCTATTGGAGCTATCGCGGGAGAGCACCTAGAATTTTGTGAGGTTGTCAATACCGGTACTGAGTGACCATATTCTAACGGCCGTCATGCGCCGTGAGGTCCTACCATCGCTCAACATACTAACGTTAACGGTTTTATATCGTCTGTTAAACATTTTTAGTGGCTCCGCCATAGGAATGGATCTGAGAGGGGGGATTGGCACCATTCACCCCAACCCAAATCACCTATAGAAGAAGCGTGAGGCATACGATTGATCAGCACTACCCGCCGGGACTATAACACCTACACTCCAAGTAGATGTAAAACTTCTCCGGAACACGCACAGACTAAGCCGCCGAATTGGGCCTTGCGATGCCGGGCGCAGAGCAAGTAATAGTATCGTCTTTTTTACGGCCCTTAGCGCCGGAACGTCGCTGGCATGGCCCTAAGGTGATCTAAAACAGACTTCGGAACACAAAAGTACCGTAAGCACCGGGGATTGTGGCCCGCGTGACTAGCAGCGTGGTGATAGAGGAGTCGATATGGGGGTAGAATGCGCAAGGAGGAGCGTACCACTGGTGTCAATCAATCAAGAAGCTAACCATTGACGGAATTGAATTATTTGGCTGTGGCTACCTATTTGAGGACGGTGCTAGAGGTAATGTTTAGAATTCGCGAGCTTTGGACCTCGAATACTTGGAGGAGGAAAGATATTCTTACGAGGGCGGCGGATTGGAGGTACCTGTGGAAGCTCGAGGCTGCTACAGCATGAGCCCAGCGCTATTTGCCTCGGGAGTCGAGCTGGGGCTAGCCCTTCCAGCTGTGGGTGTTGGTCCCTAGGAGGAGGTGGCAGTACCAATTGGAGTGACGCTGTGGGTGTCGGTGGGGAACTTGCAGAGGTATCATAGTTACGGCCTTGGGGAGGGATTGAAAGCACTAGCCATTGAGTTTCTCGCAATGCCATCCGCTCATTCAGACTGCTGGCCTGGAGTAGCTTTGACCCCGGCACCTCGACCTAGCATTACGCTTCCCTTAATCCCTTAATCCTCTCACCACCATATTATTGATGGCTTCCAGTAGTTTGAACAAAAACACGGCCTACTGCGCGATGGCAAACAAGAAGGTAGAGGGGTCCGTAACCAACATTACAAGGGCCGGGGATCCGATATACTGGAGAATGACTGAGCAGAAGTCAACTCAAGAGCGGCAACAGCAAAGGAAGAAGGAAAGAAAGAAAAAGTAAACCCTCTATTAATCTTATGATACAACATTGTAATACCCGCAACCATGCCTCCGTCCATCCATCCACCAATATCTTGCCCGAGCAGCGCTTGCCCTACGTGTCTGTTCTATGGACCAACCTTCACCACAGAACCTACGCAGAGGGTTTACGCCTAAAGGGGCGGGAGAAGGGGGGTCTCCCATCGTGCAACAAGGCCAATATCAATAGGACAGGATACTCACTACCGTACCGGTACTCGAGCACTGTGTACTCTGAGCTTATTTCCAATTCGTTTACCCCTAAATGGTTAATATCACCGATTCTCAAATCCAGCACAGTGCTCGTAATGTCGAAGCGTTTTTAGAGAGGGTTACTCTTGCATATCTCCAAAATTTGGCCCTTTTTCTTGAGCCTAGGTAGTATGCAGAGGAAGTTTTCAAAAACGCTTCGACACTATGGGCACTGTACTTGCTTGCCGCGCCCCCCATCGCATATACGACCCTAGCCTCCGATGGAATACCAAGGGTGCCTCAATACTTCTAGGTGCACGCCCTACAAGCATTTCCTTTTTTTCCTTTTTTGGGTCGTTGAATATCAATGGGACATTTTTCCCCTCCTTTTTCCCTCCTTTTGTTTTCTGGTGAAGTGGGTTAGGGTTCCCTTGAGTTATTTTGCCTTGGCGGATTTCAGGTTGATTGGGAGAGGTCTGTTTCGTTCGAGGAGAATACGGCTTAGCGGATATGATAGGGCTGAGATTCGGACTGCTTGGCGATGAATTCACTCTAAAACTGCAGTAATCGTTGGCCAGTCGGAGAGTTCCGGCTGATCTGCATGTTCATATCCGACCACATCATACTTCTGATTTGCACTACTTGTGCAAGTACGGTATGATAGCCATCAATAGATGGATGGTCTACCGGTGCTCTACTTACCGTCGGTTCCACCCGGACTCGGTATTTGTTATCACTGCGCCCGCCCGCCTATTCTCATGGGGAGATCCCCGCTCTGGGAAGTATCGGCTGCAGTCGATCAAATAGTGTGTTTGTGTTTGTGTTTAAGGCACGAGGTAAGGATTAAAGGCACTTGACTTTACCGTGTAACCGCTCGACTGGTGGCACAGTGTTGTATGAAGGAAGGAAGCGCAGGGGATTTTAGATATCCACCCGAGATGCCTATTCCGTCGACAACGTGCACAGCAGCATGTGCCCCCTGGTCGCACGCGGCGGCGGTGGTAGGAACCTGAGGAGGGGTTAAGTTAGCGTACGACTTTTCCTTTTCTGTTTTGTTACCGGAGAAGCTGGTGGGCTGGTGGTCGCGATTCGTGGTATATCACCTGCTTCATAGACGCTGAGGAGCTAGCTAAGAGACTAGCTATCTCAGGCTAGGGGGGTAAATTAGAAAGGAAAAAAGCGAGCACGAGGGGGACTATTGTATGGTGCGGGGAAGTAGAGACTTGTTTTAAATTATAATGTCTTCTAACTCCACAGGTGTTGTTCTAGGTGGGGGTTTTTGCAGATTTCCTGACACCCGTTTTAGAGAAGGATTCTGGGTAATCTATTCTCTCGTGGTCAGCTCGGGGGCAGGAAGGAGAAGTAATAGGAGCAGGTGGGAGATGGGTGGGCAGGTTCATACGTAGTCACTCGAGTTCCGCTAGAATGGGATTGTGGTCTGGCGGATGAGCGAGTTTCCGGGGATTGGGAAGGAATCATCTTAGTTTAAGTTTTAATTGGGCGTAAGATAGCTTTTTGTGAAAACAAAGGAGGTTTCCAGCTGAACTCTTATCAGCGGTCTTCGTCATGACCACGAGAGCCGCGCCCGTCAATGTGACGATAAACTTAGTTAGTTTCTATCAATTATTGTTATGGTCCTGTACGGCGCAGAACTCCCCTCTCTACTTAACCCTCTCTTCACAGCTCCACCATGCCCTAGCTGGAAGAGCGGGGTTTGGACTTTGAGTGATTTAATGTGACTGTCCCACGGGTGATTCGTGGGGCTGCCAAAGGACTAGTTGCAGGAGTTCATTTTCATTGGGCTTTTGGAGGGTTTCGGGTGGCAAATTCAACGAGATCAACCAGAAGAAATGACCAGGAAGCTATGATACTAACTTAGTCTAACAGAATAGAACTGCGGAGAATAGCAATAACCCATCACGTGAGTAAAAGCGGACAAACATCAAAATTCGGCAACTGGGTGCGGGGGGCTATAAGACGAGGCCTGGAGCCAACAGGTTCCTGTCATCGTGGCCATGCCAAGAGCGGAGATCTCTTTGGACTTACTACTCTTTTTCCCAGAGTGAGAACCTGTGAATGGAAATTGTTTCGGGTTCTTTAGTGTTGGAAATGATCTGCGACGAGCCGACCACCCTAGGAGGCGAGCGGAGTGAAGGGTTTGCACAGTCGCTTGATGGGTACGGATAGTGGAGGAAGAGCTTCAGTGAATGTGAGAACAAGAGAGGATTTAAAGGTCAAACGAGCGTCAATGTTAAGAACAGTTTCGTTGGTTCTGTTATTCGCTATGTAGAAAGGAACTTGTTGAGGAGGAGAGAGAAGCAGCGAAAACAGAAGAGAGCGCAAAGTAGACAAGCGAGCCCCCATAACCTATGACCTTATGACTAAGCTTCGGCGAACAACCCATGATATCCAACATTTAGAATGGCCGATGACGAATGATATTCTATGCATGGTCCATTGAAAAAGAGAAAAAAATTCGCTTGGATTGTTGGATCCCCCCAGTCCGGGGCCGTTATTAGAGTCGTCGTCAGGGATTTGGGTGGGTGTCTAAATTCGAGAAAACATATCTGATTCTCTGATATTCTAGTACACGTGGCGAATAGAGCTGAGACAAACCTTAAATCTCAAGACTCTAGGTATCCGCTGCTTAACTCAAGGATGGTTAACTGCTAATATGTTAGTCCGGCCTGGGTCCCGTAGAAATACCACGGCGTATATCCCTTCTCTAAGACATTCTCTTACCGGCGGACTGGCTCTACCTAAGATCGTGATCAGACCACGACGCCATCTTCAATCAATCAATCAATCAATAGAGCACTTCTTACTTCAAACACATCCGTATAACTCAGTTAATTCACCCTCAACTCTACCCGCCCTCCCGATCGCCCTTGAAATCTCGAGCTGGTTGAAAAACTCACCCTAGTCAAAATAAGCAAATACACGAAGGAAAAAAGAAAAAAAAAGAACCCGCATTCCCAATCATTCCCAGGATCCACCCATATCAGCGCCTATGTAAATGTTAACAATTGGAATTCGTTAGTTTTATCCACATAATCTTCAGTATACAATATCCTCCAGTATTTTGGGGCGGTAATTCAGTTATTTCTCTTTTGCTGGGGGAGATAAGGTTGCTCGGGTCGTGGGAGTACGATATTGTAGAGGAACCTGAATTACGGTTTATTTGTTTGTTTGTTAGTTCGGGCTGTGCGTGATATTGGATTGGCGGTATGGCTATCGCCCGCCCTCCCCTCCCTATGGAGAGGTGGCCTCAACTGGCTTGGGGGGGTACATCGGATTATGTTTGTTGTTTCAATTCTGGATTTACTGTATGGAAGAGGAACCCAAGGTGGTTCCTATGCATATATCGATAGTTTATCATAGTGTATCTCTGTTAGTTATTACGGAACACAGTCACTATGGCCTCTCGATGTATGCTGTCCTCTTCAGAGCCCAATTGATATGGGGGGGTACTTTTATAGCGGCTCTCGTTTCCTTCTCCACATCACGATCCATTCGTTTGTTAGTTCTGCATCCTCGCTTCCCTGATTTCCAATTCTATTTTCATCTAACGCTTTTAAATTTCTATAACCGGCGGGCAATACCATCGGTGAAACTCTTACTCTGCAACTAATCCTCCCGGTCCGCTCAACTTCTTCGACCCTTAACCCACTTTCATCAAAAATCAAACACACCTAACAATCACCACCACCACTATAAAATCTCCGAAATGTCCTCCCCTAGATCAACATCACCGAACATTCAGTACTGCCCCTGGTGTACCCAGGTCATCGCATTCCCTCTCGCTCCAAGTGAAACTGTGTCTTGTCTTTCAACTCTTACCGAGCATGTCATGCGTCATCATCTCGGCCTTCTTCTCAATGGTTCGCACCCTACCCCCCTTCCCTGTCCACCCTTCCGTAGCCAATCGAGTGGAAATGTACTGACTTTAAGGTTGCGATGGTAACAACAGCCGGAGTCTGCATTAAAATTAATTCCCCACATATTGACACCCATGGGCCCGGCGATACCGGAAGCGGCGGCGCCTTCGGAAAGGGTTACATCCCGGCTGAGTACATCTATGCCTATATGTGTCCTGTCCGTAAGGTCTTCATGAACGTATACAAGGACCCCATGGACGGAATGTGGTATCGTCTTAGACTTAGATGCGAGTGCGCCGAATGTGCCAACGAGGCCGAGACCAAGCACATCAAACATAAGGTTGGGCGTAAGATCACCAGGGACACGCTTGCCGATGAGATGTATTCGACCGACGAGGAGGACGTTGTTTGGCAGAAGGGGACCGAGCAGGGTCCGAAGGGGATTAGCGAATCGGCTCTCAATGCCAAGAATGAGACAGGGCAATGGGGAGGAAATAGTGGAATTGCTGTTAACGCTACTAGGGCTCAGGAGGGAGATGACTGAGCTTTATAGTTGGGTTGTTTTCTCACTTTTTTTAAAACAAACAATCTCTCTCACATACAATCTCTCTCTAGTGTACTTTTGTGGATAGAAAACACTGAAATTCCGATCTGTATCGTTCGAGTGCTTGCTTGAAGAAACTATGGACCGATTGCTGTGAATATGTTTTGTGATTGGGTTTACCTTCGGGAACACTGTCCCTCTCCATCCATTCCTGCTTTCGTACCGTGCCGTGAAATCAGCCATCTGGAACCAACCCCAAGTGTTAGCAAGTACTATCAAGACTCCCTATAAACCACCTAAACCTCAACACTACCTCAACCCTGAAAGCACCCCAATTGTCCGTCACAATCTAACCCTATCAACTTGCAACCAAAAAGACATTGCGACGAGAAGGACCAACCGACCTATAGAACCAGGCTTAGCATATCCTGAATCCCGTTAAGCCCCTCCCATCCCCCACCACATAATATTAAATCGACCGTTGGGATTCCCAATAGGGATGGATAATCCATTCCACGGATTGTGCTCGGACTCTGTAGGTGTCAGAACATTGAGATATAAAAAAGGGGGCACACATCTGAGAGCGAGCAATGAAGGTGGTTAGATGGAGGAGGGGCACAAAACCAAGAGATTCTGAATGATGCAAAGAGAAGGATGGTTGATCCGACAAAGTGTCACATAGTCGTTCTTAGTGACTGCGAAAAAAGGAAGAAAGTCAGAAGGGGGCAGGGCGGCGTGGTGTTTTATGCACTATGTAAGCTCCAGAGAAGGCAAACTCGCACTCACGGAAGGGATACGCCAGTACGCGTTGCACACTAAATTACTAGTGGGACTCGAAGGAGAGGATACTAGCTTCTATCCTAGATTGTTTTTGCTCTCTGCTATCTGGAATGTCTGTGGTATGATGGTAAAATATCCACAAACAGTACCCAGATCGTCTCTTGGGGGCTTGGGGGCCTTTTGATAGTGTTTTAACCTATTATTGCAAGGCCATCTGGTGAGATTGGATTGGAAGTTCGTGCCAGGAACGCGTTTGCCCTAAGGGAGAGGATCCCAAGATTTTGGGAATGAGTGCTAACAAGCAAGACCTAGCTTAAATTTCTCCGATAAAAGGGTGGGAGGGGACAATGTAATCGGTGAAGACCAACCACTAGAAAAACTCTGGGGGGGGCGGTGGATCAAACAGTAATAGCTCCCGTGGTTCGGGAGTCTCAATAGAGCTGCTAAATGATTTCTATTTGACCCATTTAAGCACAGTATATCGCTGCCTATCCACTACTGATCCTTCCACCACTCAATTAACCGACGCTGATGTTTTGCAGGCCTCTCGAGCGCTGTCGCTTGGACCCTGGCGGGTCGTACGGGACGTCTCTTGCGGCTGAGTCAGTGTCCCCTTCCTATAGCTTTCCGGGCTTCACACGAGATGCCAAGCCGCTTTGAGTTTGTCGAGCAAACAAAAGTGATAATCCCAAACATGTTTTTAAACACCCCGCAGCCGCTATTCAAGGCTGTTCCTGGATCTGGGTTTCGCTTCTAGCATGGTTCTGCATCATGTCAGATCTAGACCGAGTAACACCTTACATTAGCCTCCAAGCTATGATACCGGTATCTCTCGACGCCTCTCCTGTGACACCGGCCCCCCTGCCGACTGGGTGGCTAACAAAAAGCCAATGATCATGGCGAATTTATCGAAACCCACGATGATGCCCAGAATAGCCCTAACCCGTCCAAGTACGGTGTCTTCCGAATCGCTGTCCAAGAAGAGCGGGCGAAAATTCAGGAGAGGATTGGATATATATGTTCCTCTAACCCTTTCGTGGGCCGAGTTCAGGGGTTTTTTGTTTTCCCAAAATCTGTCCACAGACCGATTCAGACCCGCTTTCCGGTCCAGTACGTTGGGTCGTCCGGGAACCTAGTCCGAGGTATGATACGGTATCCTCGAAAGGAGGGTAGTTACGGGATCGCTCCTGGGATTCTGCGATTGTCTCACCTGTGAATTACTCTTGTTGATATCATATTTTGCGATTTATTAAGCCCGATGTTTTGGAAGGGTTTAATGAGGAAGCGTGACTGATTGTTGTGATATGGTAGTGGTTTTTTCAACTTTGGAAAGGTATTATGAATATTACATAGTCGGAGATTAGGAAACCATCTTCACATAATATGGGGTGCGCCCCGGAGTATTGTTATCTCGACAAATGCAACTATATACGTCACGGATGCACTAGTCTCCCGATGTAGTTTCCAGGGATTTCACCAGTTAAAATTATACTCAAATAGCACCGCTGCATACCCTCATGGAAGGCATAAGGGCATGGTTGAAGTCGAAATTTGGGCCCTCAGTTCCTGGTCCAATTTCGTGGTTTTTACACCTTGATCAGGCGGGGTCAAGGAACCAGGTTGCCAAGCTTTGTTGTTCATTTGTGTTAAGCGCTCAAATTAGGTCTCTCCGGCAAACTTTCTGTTTCCCCAGGTTTGTTTTAACAAGAGTGGTTTCAAGATCCCGAGAATTAGCTACTGCATGACATCCCGAAAGAACCGAGTTGAGAAACTAGAAATATGTCGGCACTTGGTGCGAGTGGCAGCCTTTTGGCAACACTACCGATAACTCCCACCTAGGTCAGACTACGCAAACCCCCCCAACATACATACGTACCACTAATCCTCGCTCAAAATCTTTGCAAACACACCAACGCCGTTCATTCCGAGCGCTGTAGCAACCCCCACACCTTCTGCTCCAACGCTCAACATCCTCTCCCACCCGTCTCTATCACCCACTCCACCGACACCGATAACCGCTATATCCTTCAGCTCCTGCGCTTGATTCAACATCCGTCGAATGGTGCTGACATTCCCCAAGCTCAGCCAGTGAATCGATGCACCGCCCAGTCCACCTATTCCTGTCCCAGAGGGAGACGACAAAGTAGGCTGGTACGCAGTCCGCCTGCCCCCAGATACAGCCAGTGAAGGTTGCGAGGAAAGGTGTAAGGAGGATCCTAGAGTATTTGTTGAGGTGATGAAGGATACGAGCGAAGGATATGCTTTCAACGCGGATAAAAGTACCTGGAATTGAGCATCATATGTGTAGGGCGGCGTTTTGAGTCCAATCGGAACGCCCGCCTTCAGCTTTGACAGCAAATCCAAGTACGCCTTCAACTCCGGTAGGGAATACGCGGGAGGGGGCTTATCGGGAATGTTCGGGCAGGACAAATTAGCCTCAACAAGAAGATCGTAACCAGCCTTGGCAACATCGTTAACAAGGGCCACAGCCTCAGCAACTTCCTCAGGGGTGCCAGTGATGGATATAATGAAGGGCTTCGTCTGTGGCTTGCCAGTGTCCGCAATTACAGATTTTACGGTATCGAGGTAGAACTTCAGAGGGTAGGGTGAATAGCCGTACGTATTGAGGCTAGTTGTGGGGGAATCGAAGAGGGTGTGTTGGTGGATTGAGGGGTTGTGGGGAAATCCCGCAAGGAGTGAAGTGCGGGTAGTCACGGCACCGGTGAAGGGAGAGTTGTAGAGATCCTGTAGGTCAGTCTTTGTTGTAGCCCAGGGGCTTGCAGAATTGAAGAGCGGTGGCCTGAAGGTTACTCGAGGCATGTTTTCGCGTGTAATGGTCTACCGATATGATACAGAAGCTGGGGGATCCAAGGGATGGTGAGAAGTGAAAAACGAGGGGGACTAAAGAGCTTTTTACACGATTTTTCTTGGTGGACAAACAGGATGTCGGGCCGGTGTCACAGTCTGCCGTGCACAAGGCTTGGAAAACATGATGGGTCGCCGGGGGAAAAGCGGTACTGGTATCTAGCCCGAGACTCCCGAGGACATCACGGGGGATAAGATTGAGATTGACAGATTGATAAGCTTAATTCCTACGGCGCTCCGAGTGCGGCAAGAGCGAAGGGGGGGGCGGACTGCAGTTCCCTGCGGTAAACAAGAGATTCACTCATCTCTTCCCCGTCTGCCTCGTGGAATCTCTCCTCCGTTTTTGGGAGGGGGCAGCACCAAGAATGCTGCCCCTTTCGAGATGTCCGTCTGATTTTGTGACGTCACTCACCTCACCAAGGGACATCACACATGGATAAGCTTCAAACTCCCAGATAAGGGCCCTGTGTTACAAGTAAATTGGCGCCTATTATGGTAGTACCGGTACCGGTACAAGTATTGCCGGCGCTATGCTCAGCACGAGTACCGGTACAGCACTCTGAGCTAGCTTAGGGATTTCGTGCGTGGTGAACCCTGATTGGCCACGCGGGACACGCCGGCTTGGCGACTCGAGGTTTTTTCGCTGCAACGTTGATTGTCTCGATTGGCCTCAGGTAAAATGCTAGAGGTAACCTAAAGCACAGTATGATATAAGACGGATGCAGAGTACTGTACCACTAAGGTATCGTGCCGGTATGTGCTCTGCGCCGTGTAAATGAGAAATTTTTAATGCTCACGAGATACGAGGAATATGGGCTAAAGCATGAAATTCTCCCCCTTCCATCACGCCGTGCTCCCTGGTGGGGGGATATGGGATATGGGTGGACTGAGAATGGGTATTCTGTAACAAAACTCTAGCGCCAACCCGAACTATCGGGATGCACAAAACAAACAACCCCCCTGTTGACACGTCGAGATTGCCAACCAGGGTCACCGCCTCGTGGAGGGGGTGGGGCGGTCACTATCCGGAGTGGACGGAGGAGCCGCCCCCCCTCTTCATATCGCAAAAATATGTGAGAAAAGGATGCTGCATCTCTCTGCTCTTCAACCTCAGATTCCCCTTCAACCGTCAAGATCTGTTGAGCCCAACCGGTCCTTCCCAGCACCCTACTTTACTCTAGATTACCTGCTTCATATATAGCCTAGAAGAAAAAGAAAAAGAAAAAGAAAAAAATAGCCTATGAGCAAAAGGACAAAAAAAAAGAAAGGAGATAAACAAAGAAAAACAAACGAGGAAGAGGAAAGCAAAGCAATCTAGCACTACAGTCTGCAGCAGCACCATAATCACAAGGAGGACCAGAGGGTTGAATCGAACCTTCCTTTTCCCTCCTCCATTCCTCTCACCTGAGGACCGAGTCTTTTTCCACTTTCTTTCCCGTTGCCGCCTCCTTCTACTTGTATTTCTGGGTCCTCTCGTTCGTTATTCGTTGGCCGCGGGGGTGGCTTGACTAGGATACCGTAGGCTTGACGGGGCTGCTTCAAGGGCAGTTTGATCTCAAGACCACACCAGAAGGTCGACAACGGCAACACAAACAACAACTCCGCTCGGTCTATAACCATCATCATCATCATCACCACCACCACCACCACCACCACCACCACATCCTCCTACCGGCACTGCTCTTCTCCCTTCTCAACCCTGATTTTTTGCCACCGGTGAATGCTCCAGCGCCTGAGGGAAACATTGAACTTGACTCTGAACCAACCACACCCCTCATTTTTCACAGCACCCCCCATCCAGGAATATCCATCCCTGCCAACAACCGACGGGAACCAAGCGTCTTACGCCTTTCTTCGCTGTCTCCTCCTCACCACCGACTCTGAGTACTGTGTTCGTAGGCCTTCTGTCTAAGGTAAAAAACCATTGCCCTATCACATCACTACTTTAGTTTGTCGTGCAGCCTGGCTGTGCATTTTTTGCTTCGAAATTTCCTTTTCTTTCCCTTCATCTTTGCTCTCGCCTGGGAAAAAGTCCAAAGAAGTGTTGCCTTCTGGAAGCCCACGGAAAAGGAAAACCCTTGAAGTGTACACACACAGCCTCTCCCTTCGTCCTTGCTTTTTTCTCCTCATCTCGTTGTCATTCGACTCATCCCACACTTTTTTTCTTCTCCCTTCTTCCCTTTTTTTTCGTTATATATTCGCCTTTTTTATTATTTTTGCCTTTCACCACTTCTTACTCTTCATACAGCATCGATACTCATCCATTTTCATTGAAGCTTACTTGAATTCAGACACATATTTCCACTCTACTTGCTAAATTAGGGAAGCCAAGACGGCGATCAATTGAGAAAGATTTTCTACTATTTGAGTGATGTCTGGGATGGATGCGGTCACAGAATTGAAGCATTTGAAGTTCACTCCCCGAACTTCAGCATGGAAGCACATGCAACGTTTTGAGAGACTTGTTTCTCTAGCATACCCTCGAGCTACTGACGCTGGAAAATGGTGAGGCTCACAGGATGTTTTGGTGTTTTGTTTGCAGTTATTCTAGGAGGTTCTAATGTTATACGTGCTATAGGAGTTTGTTCGTTAAGACGATTGATACGACGAATGTATGGGGAACTGGTAGAGGAATGACGCCTGGTCGGTGGCTTATGGATTTGAGTACGTTACATATCCCTGCCATTCGTGACCTGGCTGGTTGCACCCTATTCGCTACCCC
>QOVD01000275.1:63581-76173 GCA_003521225.1 Tuber microsphaerosporum | reverse complement strand
CCGCGTTCGCAAAGTTCTCGTGCCCTGGTTGATATCAGTACCTGGCTTGGCTATCGCAGATGTATTATTATGTAGCGGAGTCATGATTATTATGATTGCCTACTATGCACACTACATCAAAATACTTCTGGGATAGCCAAGCGAAGTATCGGTACCAATCAGGTACGGGAACTTTGCGAACGTGGCTGGTATAAAACCTTTTCAGCTGAATCAGACCCGTTTCGTATTGTTGGTGGGCCTGTGAAAATCTGAAGTTCCGAAATATGTACCTTCTTTTATGGGAGAACACAAGTTTGGATGAACTTTTGGATGCTTGCATAATTAAGCACTACCAAAGGGTCATATGTTAAACCTCGGGGTGCCTGACTACTCGTACTAGTGGGTGTACCGTATTTTGGTGGTGGTTCGCATTGAGGCTCTTGAAGCGCTTGAGGCTCTGCGGATGTGATTGGGGTCGGATTTCGCTTATTACTTTGGGTTACTTTACCCGGCCCACCAGGACATATAATATGTCCAAGAACTACAGTATCGGCCTTCTAGAAAAATCAAGGGACGCGCACCAGCAGCTCACCAACCCATCGCTGAATCATCTCCACTACCCGCCCTACCAACCTGCAGCAGCCCGAGAAAGCGGCATCTGCCTATCCCCTCCACAGGGTTCGGATTAGCGTTCGCTCCATTCAACAACATTCTCAGAGCATCCTCACAGCCAGCCTCAGCAACGAGAGAAAGTAGCGAGCATCCATCGCCATCTTTAAGATTGGTCGACGCCCGAACATCCCAGCAGCGTCTCCACCGTCTCGACGTACCCACACCCCACAGCCCCAGCCAGCGGCATTGGGCCTTCATTATCCACGAGGTTAAGCTCGACATCGTCTTTCTCCAGAAACCTCACCGATATTTCCTCGTGTCCTAATCTGTCCGCATAATGCAAAGGAGTTTGATCGCGATTATCGGCGCGGTTAGGATCCATGTCCTCGCGGCCTATCAGTAGCTTTGCAGGCTTAGGATTGCAAGTAAGTCGGGGCCCCTCCGTGAGGTTATCCCGTCCGCGTTTAGTAAGTTTAGGTTGATGTCTGTCCGCTCCAGCAACCTCCTCGCCATCCATTCCCATCCACAGGAAGCGACAAGGACGAGTGGTTTCCAAGCAATTCGATATATTTATCCTATTTATGCCAATCCTAGCACCTAGCTAACATACAACAAACCAAATTACAAATAACAAATAACGAAAGAAATCCCCCGCCTGGAACCACCAACCCTCCTCGGCTAACCCTAACCCTAACCAGTCGGAGTTTTATATAATATTACCGGAGGAGATACTAGTACTTTCGACTACTGTCTATTGCCTGTTTGGTTTTCAGGTTGGTGTGGTAGTGAAAGAGAACACTCCTAGGGCGTTTTCACGCGGGAACTTACTAGATGATACTCCGGGGTTGGGGATGTCGATTGCAGATTTTCTACCTAGAAGTTGCTGGCCGGTATGGTGCGAGAAGGTGAGGCCCAGGAATAGATATCTTCTATCCCGGTAGTAAAGTGGATCCCATCTATCCCGATCATGAAGGGGGAGGGCGATCGAGGTCGTTTAATAACTATACAAAGGCCAAAACGCACCAAAATTGCAGGTTTTCGAGCTATCATTACCCAACCACCATAGGCGGAAACATAGAAAACATTCTAAAAGTAATTTGTTATAATAGCACACACAAAAAAGTGTGGGGTTTTTTCCTTCAATTCCCCTAGGTAGTGAGGAGTGGGATGTCCCTTCCCTCAAGGTACCTGTCAAGACCAGGATTCTTGTATGGGAAAGATACATTGTGACGCACCTTACACGGTTCATGTGCCCACTGCTCTGTACAAACTACATACAAAATCCTGAAATAATTATATATCATACTTCGGATATGCTATATTTTTTAAAAAAAAAATTGAAAGCTGAGTTTCAAGATATCTGGAAATATGATGGCTCAAAAACCTGCAATCTTGGTGTGTTTTGGCCTCTGTATAGCTACTAAACGGCCCCTATTGAAGGTAAATGATCGAGTGATATGGTGTGAAGCTGGAGCGTATTACGAAGAATGACTAGAGAAACTAGACCCCATATGGGCAAACTACATAGGCGCAGGAGTGGCACAACAGGGTTCCGGGATATAGTATGTGTCCTAGTTTTTTAGACGAAAATTTCCTTCCTTCAGCTACCTCCATACCCTCAGGGCCGTTCTCTTAGCTTCCAGCCAAATATTAAATATTAAAGATTTTTACTATGTGACTGGGATGAGTGAACATCTAATTGATCGCCGGGATGTCCAAGGTACACGGTGGCCAAGCGGATTTCTTGGTGCCTGAGATGGAGCAAATATATATCTAACCTGTCCGTTTTGCTCGAGTAGAAGGTGCCCAAGGTTCATCCCCGTATCTAGGATTTTGTGTTTTCACGACAACCTTTAACCTAAAAGTCAACTCTAGAGCTATAGCTCTATCTTACGAGTGATTTATCTTCTTCTAGACCTGGTATTACCCTACCAAGTATCGCAGCTGTCTAATGCTCCGTCCTTCAGCCTCGATGTCAATCTGCGCTCTTTCCCCGGGATACTTAATAAGTCCTTACCCACCCTTAAGAGCCATAAATTCCACTACAGGCTAACATAAAAAGTAAATGAATTGTTCATTACTGCGGGGGGAAAAATAAAATCCTTTAACCGGATCTCACTAGGGCACGGTTGCAGTTGGCCTCATCCTAACCTCCGAAAGAACCAACCTTGGGTTCTCTGGACGCCTGGGTTATAGACAAAACAGAACCTCCTGTGCATGGGCAAATTTTGTAACCTCCCACTCTGGAAATTCACCAGGGACACAACCCTCCTCAATCACATTCTATAAATATTTCCTATTTATAATAGCCTCAATGGACGGAACACGAATGGAAAATATAGCTCTTGTTTGTCCACGATCCATGAGCACCCTTTCTGCGAGTAAGGTGGGGCGGAGGGGGTACAATGCTCACACGGCTGATGTCTACGCTACATCATTCGATAATGCCATAGCCGCCACTGGGTCTTACGGTCCTCTCATTTCCCCCGTTCAGGGACGGTCTATCAGGCCCAGGTGGATTACAATACTATTCTGAGGCTTTTATCAAAGTCAAGGGTGCATGTGTTAGTAGAAATGTACACCGAGTGATATTATGTGAAAGCGTTTAGCAACTTTGTGTTTGTCTCCTGAGGGAGGGAGTGCTACAGCTAATCACCACCTGAGGTCGGAAATTCTGAAGCGGTTGAGGAGTTCGCGGTAGCCCCTCCATTCGAAAATAAGGATGGGCGTTCATATTTTTACTGCACCGGTTTGTACGAAATTACGGGCAAGTTTTTCATCATCTTTCCAGCTTATATCTCTACGCTTATACGAGGGAGTAAGTGAACGCCCTTCAGTGCTCCCCACTCCCCCGCAGCCATAGCCCATAAAAAGGAAAAAAACAATACCATAAAAACTAAAGGTTAGCGAGCAAATCAGAACGCGCCTACTTAATTTAAATTTAAAAACATCCGCTCAAGAGGCGGTGCTAGAAATCTCCATATCAAGCTTAAATTATTCCCAATCCTCCCAGTAGGGTCTAGAATCAGGGTCCTCGGAAGCCTTCACCATATCAGCGAAGCAGTCTTCTATCTCGATATGACCATAGGCGCCCTGCGTACCCCACTGTTCTCCATTGTTAGTGAATTGCTGAGCTAGAGAGTTAAGGTGGGGAGGCCTTACATTAGGTAAAATCGCACCGAGCAAGATCTTCGGTAACTGTTTTTTTTTTTTAAAAAAAAAAAAGAAGTCAGCGGGGATTTAGTTTCTAATTAATGGGCTTGGAGGAGAGCCGAGTATGGCATACAGTAAACCACTTATCTGTTCCTAACAGGTATTCAAGATCGAATTCGACTGGTAACACATCGATGGATTCTCTGAGGTCTGGATCTTCGTCTAGGTCTGTCAATAGCTGAGCTGCACCGAAATCATTTCCAATCCATGTGAATTGGAATGTTACAGCTGTGAACCCATTGTAAGTACCGGAGCAAAAGTGTACCGTCAAAACCCCACGACAGACTAACCGTCTCTCCCTTTGCCAGCCCCTTCGCGCTCGTTCACACAGTCGCGGATGACGCTTTTTAGATAACGTTTTTTCCCACCTTTGGCCTGTTTTCTGATAGTTATTATATGGCTTTAGAAATGTTGGGAGGAAGGCATACTCCACTATTAGTGAAAATTAGCACTAGCAAGGGCTTGCTCTGATTCAGATTTCCGGTCGCAAATTTATCCAGGATCTTCTTCTTAAGCCCCTTTCCTATCCTGCTCACACCGCCGTAGCTATGGCAATCCAGATATTCTTTGGACGACTTCTCGTTCCAGTTTTCTTTGCCTTCCTCACTGTTCATGAAGCGCACAGCAAGGATGCCAGATTCATTTGCCATTGAATAAATTTCCGTGATGTGGTCGATAAGCTGTATCAGGGTCTCCTTCCTCGCGCCATTTTGCTCGGAAATCATAGAATCGGAATCATCTATCCACCCATCCAACAATAAGCGAAACAAACCCTAGGGAATGGACACTACTACTAGAACATACCGATTAAGATGGCCACATCATAAAGCGTCAGCAGAGTCAAATTTTTCGCATCCTCAGTATTGCATCCCATCGTAACCAACTTTCTCGCCATCTCCTCTCCCCTTATAATTGGCACCTTCAGAATTTTATCTAGATCCGCTTCTGTCTCTCCATACATTTTTTGCAGGCCCTTTCGGTGGTTTATGATTACATCTTTGAGCAATCTGCTAATTTGTTGTTGGCCGTAAGGGATCCTCTCTCCCACATACTTGTCCCCATCTCCAGCGGACGGCGGAAAGGATGCCTGGCCACTGCGATCTCCCGTGTCGGAATCGACATTGTCCCGTTCCATTAGGATCCTGACGACCCCATCGTGTCCTTTACTGAGAGCCAAGGACAATGGGGTTTGATTCTTGTTATCTGGAGTGGTAGTGCAGACATCTTTCCGTTCTAAAAGCATCTTCACTACCGCCTCATGCCCGTACTCAGCCGCCCACGAGAGTGGCGTCCGTCCATCTTGGGTATCTACCTGATTGGGGTCAATATCCTCTCGTTCCAACAGCACCTTTGCCACCTCCTCGTGTCCTCTTCTAGCTACCCATGTGAGAGCTGTGCTCCCCATGCAATCGGCTGCATTAACATCCCATTCCTTCATCTCCAACACAGCAGCAGCTATCTCGGTGATCCCAAGAAAGGCTACTCCGTGGAGTCCGGTAAATCCTGTAGGTCCTCCCAGCCTATGAAAGCAAGGGCCTGAGATTCTATCCCGATTATAGCGCAATAACAGTAGTTGAGCAGATATATGCTTATCAAACCTATCGAGAAGCCTAAGCGCAAGTGTTTTGACATATTCCGTCATCCCCTTTCTTGTGTGTTCCCCCCAGTAACAAGACGCGTATTCTAGAAGGGGCATTGTTGAGGGGGCCGAGTCGAGAGTTGGCCATAGCCCCCGGACGCATCCGAAATTGAGGTATGTCAAGCAAGCCTCCGCAATTGCTGAGTGGGGGCTATGGAATAGCATCGGATCATTTAAGAGGTGCCCTTGCAGAGTAGGGTGCACCAGGAGGACTATGGACGAAGAGGCCGAGACCGTGACAAGGCCGAGACAAGATGCTAGGAGTGTCCGTAAAGCAGGAACGTTTTCCGGATCGAGATCTGCAAATCCTATCTCCACTCCTAGGGCATGACAGAGCTCTTGGGCCCGCAACGGCCGTTCCGAATGCAACACCCACATCAAGACTTTCAGCCCGAGCGTTGATTTATATCTCGTCTGTGCCTTCAGTCGCGTCAGAGTCGTCATGTAGGCATCACCCAGTCCATTGCCTCGCTTCACCTCTTCAAGTTTCTTCCTTCTCTGACGGATTGTCACCTCTCCTAGAATAGCGTCGATGTTTAGCGAAACAAGGAGGAATCTGCGTACAGTCGTATGTGAGTATATATGATTGACAGAGTGGGGGTGCTAAATGGTTTTACGCACATATCAGATAATTTTTCTAGAATTATTCTTATAATATCCCCTCGTAAATCATCGCTCATTGCCTCCGGATCGCCATCCCCGTCCAACCTCATCTCCAGATAACTCCTGACTTCATCCGTGTTAGGGCTGATGGGTATCATAACCGCCGCAGTAAAATATCTTTGAATATCTTCCCGGACATGGGGCCTCCCGGTGAGGAATATTCTCGTCGTAGGGGACTCCCGAACAATATCTCTCAGCGACTTGAGGAGTTCTGGCAGGTGCTTCGGTCGGCATTCGTCTAGTGCATCAATACAGATGAAAACTTGGCGTAGCGAAGCAATAGAGATCTTTAACATTCCCACCAAATCTGCAAGTCGTAGCCCGCTACCATCGGTCACCCCTTTCCCTTCTTGAAACGCCGTGCGTATATCCTTTGGGATGTCCCCTCTGCTTAGCAGCTGCCTTAGAATGGCTCCCATCACGTTTGCGATTGTCTGCTCCTGCTGAGCGGGGAAGTCGTAGTATAAGCCTGCAACGGCGACATCTTCCTTTGCCTGATAGCGCAAGCTGTCGATCACCAGGGAACTAATATTTCCGGCCGTCAGCCATATCCGCTCCTTTCCCAAGATCTTACTACTTACGCTAGATACGTTTTGCCTACTCCCAGATTTCCGGAGCAGAATAAGACAGCCTTATCAGCTCCACCATCACTACCTCTCCACTCCCGAAACTCCCTTGTTTCCAAAAGCCAACCTCCGACACCGCCGAATCGGTCGGCACATACGTCTTGATGTTTGGCATTTGGCTCCAGTGGAGAGAGCCAGCGCATAATCTGCGCATCCTCGTCGGACTGATAGACGGTAGTGTTGAAACTATGTGTTACGTTAGCGCAATTGGAATTGCTATCGCCCATATTGACAGATCGATTATGCGTGGTCTGGGCCATGGTGTCCTGTCCAAAATGCTAGTCCAGTGTGGGAGCGGTACAGCAATATTTAGGGTTATTAAGAGAGTTTACAAAGCTGTAGGCAGAGCGAGAGAAAAGCGGGGCGATGTAGCTCAATTTGGGGCAACTGCTGTCCAATCATCTCCATGTCGAGGAAACAGCAACCAGTCATAGGGGACAGTGGTGTATGATCTAGCCACAGAGCGGAAATACTCGGATTCTCAACAATAACAATATTGTCATTTAATAACGATCGAGCAAGATAGGGTAGTGGACTAGTTTAGCTATATATCGTTTCCCTATAGTCAATGAGTGCGAAGATGTAAACTGAGCCAATACCTAGAATAGCCCCCTTTTGCTTGTAAAACTAGAGTCACTTTATTAGGCATTTATTCTCACAAGTTTTAGAGAAACCGCGCGGCAATGACAAGTGGAGAGAACTGATCAGTCATTCGCCGCCGGGTGTCATCGAGAGAGATGAATTTTGGGTTTTCCCTTAATAGCATATCTGTGGATTGGGTGGCTAAAGTAGCGCGAGAAAGAGGGAATATAATTCTACTGGCTTGGGGACGTGCCTTGTTCGTAGTAGGGCTTACGCCTAGTGGAAATTAGTCTGCGTGGTGTCGTGTAGGGAGGGGGGGAGAGGAAGGAGGGATCTTGGGGGATTGCGGTGTTGCGGGTATTGGAGAGGGGTTGCGGGGGAGGGTGTGAGCTATGCGGGCGGTTGTGCAGGGGGATCTGCCAGAAGGTGGTTTGTTGGAAAGACAGTTGTTTTGTTATTACTACGGTGTGTGGTGTGGGACTGAGGAGGCAGCGGTCGGCGGGTTACCAGAGGTTCCTACTATCGTAGCAGTGAGTGGTAAGGAATCTACCGATATTTAGAAGGATATACGGTAAGTTAGAGGTACGGTGTAGTACGAGTATAGCACGGTGACAAGGGTCATCGTCACCTGCCCTTTTTCACTTGGAATGGTTATCTCCGCAACCACACGACAATACCATTTTGGCCCCAGTTGATTATCTATCGCATCAGGGAGTCAAGAGTTGGTCCTGACGTTACAATGTCGAAATTTTTCGGCCGAATCAGACCCGTTTTGCGTTGTTGGTAAGCCTATAAAAATCTAAAGCTCCGAAATATGTACCTTCTTCTAAAGGGGACCCGAAGCTAGAGGAAATTTTCCACACTTTTGGCTTCTTTTTCTTGTGCAACTAAGCGCAACCGAAGAGTCTCACGCTAAATCTCCGAGTTCCTACTACTCGAGTACCGCAGCGGGTTGCACCGTACTCGAGTATTTCGTAGATTCTTGGCATTGAGGCTCTTGAGGTGTTGCGGGTGTCGGATTTCGCTTATTTTGGTGCTTTCATTACGGTACCGTAGCAAGTTACTTTACCCGGCCGACGATCAAGAACGCTCCCCTTGTGGGAAAACCCCAGAACGCGTACCGGAGTCCATCAATCCATCGCTGAATCGTCTCCACTATCCCGCCCTACAACCTGCAGCAGCCCGAGAAAGCGGTATCTGTCTATCCCCCTCCACGGGATTCGGATCATCCAACAACATCTGCAGAACATCCTCCCAGCCAGCCTTAGCGATAAGAGAAAGCAGCGAGCGTCCATCGCGGTCTCCAGGATTTAGGTCAACGCCCGGACATCCTAGCAGCGTCTTCACCGTCACGACATGCCCACCCGCACAGCCCTAGTTAGCGGTGTCAAGCCTTCATTATTCGCGCGGCTAAGCTCGACATCGTCTCTTCCCAGAAGCCTCATCAATATTTCCTCATGTCTTAATCTGCCTGCGTAATGCGGTGGAGTTTGGCCGCGATTATCGGTGCGGCTAGGATCCATGTCCCCGCGGTCCATCGGTAGCTCCGCAGGCTTAGGACTGTAAGTAAGTCGGAGCCCCTGCGAGAGGGTTATCCCGTCCGCGTTTGGTTTGATGTCTGTCCGCTCTAGCAACCTCTTCGCCATCCATTCCCGTCCGCAGGAAGCGACGAGGACGTGGTGTCCAGGGAATTCAATATTTTATCTACAAGCCAGTCCTAGTATCCAGCCAGTATACAACAGACCGGCCAAATAACCAAGGAAATCCTGCGTTCAAGATCACCAACCCTCCTCAGATAACCCTAACCCTAAGCGGTCGGATTTTATATGGTCTTCTGGAGGAAGAGATACTAGTATCATACACTCGACTACTGACTATTGCCTGTTTGGTTTTTGGGTTGGTGTGATAGGGAAAGAGAACACTCCTAGGATGTTTTCGAGCTGGAATTTACGAGTGAATACTCCGGGGTTGGGGGGGTGTCTGCTATGTTGCAGATTTTCCGCCTAGGAATTGCTAGCCGGTATGGTGCGAAGGTGAGGCCAAGGAGTAGATAGGTTTTATCCTAGCGGTAAAGTAGATTACCCTCTATCCCGGTTATAGAGGGTGTTGGAAACCGTGGCTTCTCTGGATCCGGTTACCAGTAGTTGACCTCATCATATACTTTTTGTATATGGGTGCCGAGATGATGTACCATAGTTGTCCAGTGTGACTGCTATCTTTTTGTAGTATATTAGGCCTCCGCTTTCCCAGGGAATAGGGGGAGAGGAATAAGAAGAGTTCAGTAATTGATAGGAGATACTTAACAGAGGGACGGGGTATCTTGGCGAGTGATAGGTTATGAAGCTAAAATGTATTATAAAGAATAGCTAGGAAACTAGCCCTAGCATGGGCAAACCATATATTATAGCTGCAGAACCAGCCCAATTGGCGGCGCTCTTCCAGCTAGAGTCCCAGAATAGTGTATTACTAGTTTATAGACAAAACTTTCCTTCCTTCAGCCACCTCTATAGCCCTCAGTGCCGTTCCCCCGGCCCCCAGCCCAATCTTAAATATTAAGAAATTTAATTTGTGACTGGGAAAGGTGAATCTAGTAGATCACTAGGACGTCCTAGTTACAAAGTGCCCAAGTGAATTTCTTAGTGACAGATGTGTATCTAACTTGGCGACGCTAGAATCATCTTGGAAACTAGGATTCTATGTTCCCAAGGCAACTTTTAACCCAAAAGTCAACTCTAGCACTGTAGCTCAGTCTTGTAGTTGATTTGTTTTCTACACGGGGTAAATTATGTGATCTCCCATTCCGAAAATTCACCCTAGCCACAACCCTCCTCAATTGTATCCTACAAATTGTTCCTGCCTATAATGACCTCAACGAGCGGATTCCCAAAGGGAAACGTTGCACTTGTTTGCCCACAATTCGTGTATACCCTTTCTGCGAGTAGGCTGGGAGGGGGATCACGAATGCACGAAGTTGGTATAAAGAACACCCAGTGATATTATGTGAAAGCATTTAGCAGCTTTATGTTTGTTTCTTGTGAGGGGCAGTGTTACGGTAAATGACTGTCTAAGGCGGTCGAAGATTCTGAGGCAGGTGGGGGGCGAGGGGTAGCCTCTCCTTTTGAAATGAGCATGGGGTTTGCGTTATCACTACACTAGTTTGGACGAAATTATAGGCAGAAACCTGCCAGAAAATTCACACTTCGGATTTAGAGAAATTCAAACCTTTTATTATCTTTCCAGCTTATATCCCTATGCTTATACAAAAGGGTGGGTGAGGGTTCTCTCAGAACTCTTCAGTCCCCCGCAGCCACTGCCCATAAAAAGAAAAAAAAATCCCATAAGAACTAAAGGGTACAACGAGACCAGAATGTGCCTGCTCAATTTAAATTTAAGACATTCACTCAAGATGTGGTGCCAGAAACCTCCATATGAAGCTCAAGTTATTCGTCATCCGTCCAATCGTCTCCAAAATCATTTTGTTCAACATACTCCCCCGTATCAGCGACGGGGGTCCTCTATCTCGAAACTATCTTCGGTTTGGTTGTCCCACTGTTTTCCATTGTTAACGAACTGCCGAGCTAGAGAGTTGAGGTGGGAAGATCTTACCAGAGGCGAAATCGCGGCGAGCAAGGTCTCCTGTAACTATTTTTCGGGAATAAATATGAAGTCAGTGGGGGCTCCCGTTTCAAATCACTAAGCTTGGAGAAGAGCCGATTATGACGTACCACAAGCCACTTATTTGCCAACTGGTGGTCGAGATCGGACGGAACTCGGAACACGTTGATGTATTTTCCGATGTCCGGATCTTGGTCTAGGTCTCTCAATAGCCGAGCCGCACCGGGATCATTTCCAATGTGTGAGAATTGGAATTTTACGGCTGTGAGCTCATTGTAAGTATTGGAGTAAAAGTATATCATTAAAACCCAACGACCAACTAACCGTCAAACCCTTTGCCGGCCCTTTCGCGCTCCTTCACACAGTCACGAATGACGTTTTTCAGATAGCCTCCTTTTTCACCCTCGACCTATTTTCTGATAGTTATTAAATAGCTTCGGGAATCTTAGGAGAAAGGCATACTGTGCCACTAGTGACAATTAGCACTAACAAGGGTTTGCTCTGATTGTCATTTCCGATCGCATATCGGTCCAGAATCTTCTTCCTAAGCTCTGTTCCTATCCTTAGCACACCCCCATAACTGTGGTGGTCTAGATATTGTTGCGACTTCCCGGTCCAATTGTTTTTGCCTCCACCACGGTTCATGAAGCGTATAGTAAGGATGCCGGATTCATTTGCCATAGAATAGATTTCGGTGATGTGGTCGATAAACTGTATCAGGGTCTTCTTTCTCTTCCCATTTTCCTCTCTAATCATAGAATCGGAGTCATCTATTCATCCATCCATCCAACTGTAAGCAAAACAAGCCCTAAGGAATGCACACTAGCACCGGATCATACCGATTAAGACGGCCACATCATAAAGCGTCAATAGAGTCAAATTTTTTGCAACCCCAACATTGCATCCCATCGTGATCAGCTTTCCCGCCATCTCCTCTCCCTTTTTAATTGCCACCTTTAGACTTTTATCGAGCTCTAGTTCTGTCTTTCCATACATTTTTCGCAGGCCCCCTCGGCGGCCTATGATTGCATCCTTGAGCCTTTTGCCAACCTGTTCGGCTTTAAGGGTCGGATTTTTCTTTGGCTCTTCTGCCACTGACTTTTCGACATTGCCTTGTTCTAGTACTTTAGCAACTCTAACATATCCTTTAGAGAGAGCTAACAACAATGGGGTTTGGTTCTTGTTATCCGGCATGGCAGTACGGACATCTTTCCGTTTTAAAAGCAGCTTTACTACCTTCTCATGTCCGCCCCGGGCGGCCCATGAAAGCGCCGTTCGGCCGTTGGTATCCGCCATATTGGGGTTAACATCCTCTTGCTCCAAAAGCATCCTTACTGCATCTTCGTGCCCATGCTCAGCCGCCAACGAGAGTGGCGTTTGACCATATCTGGCGTCTGCCTGGTTGGGATCGATGTCCTGTCGCTCCAAAAGCATCTTTACTACCCCCTTATAGCCGCGCCCAGCCGCCCACAAGAGTGGCGTTTGACCATATCTGGCGTCTGGCTGGTTGGGATCGACGTCCTTTCTCTCCAAAAGCCTCTTTACTACCCCCTCATGACCGCGCTCAGCCGCCCACGGGAGTGGCGGTAGACGATATTTGGCGTCTGCCTGGTTGGGATCGATATCCTTTCTCTCCAAAAGCATCTTTACTACCCCCTCATGA